>CM031242.1:275836692-275889192 GCA_018340775.1 Taxus wallichiana var. yunnanensis | reverse complement strand
GACACCTTTCCATCATAAGGATGCGAGTCAAATCTTTCAAGAACTGCAAGGTCGATTCATATTTCTGCTCCAGCGGTGCTAGGTCTGGATGCTTCAAGACAATAGAATTTGTAATCATCTCAAATTTTTTATACCTTGCACACCTTTTCCTTTTCCTCCCTCAGCTCATGCCTTAACTATGCACTGATCAACTCTTCTTGCTTTAGATCCTTTCTCTTTTCAATGAGCTCCTCATTTTCTTCTCCAATTCTCCTTCTAGGAATCTCACCCTGTCATTCCTCTCGAAGAGTCTTACCTCCACCTCAACCGACACCTTGTTGAGTGCATTGCAGACCTGCTCATCGAGAAAACTATTGAGCATTCACCAGTGGGTTTATTCCTTTGTTCTTTGGTACCTTCATCAACACTCCTTGGCTTACTTCGAACTCAGGTTCATCGACGTGGGACTCAAATGCCCAAGATAGCATTTTCTTAGTTTGGGGGTACATGCCCTCTTCCTCAAATAAATACCATGAAATGAGATGGTCTGTAGGCAAGGTACTCTAGAAGCACACACATAATACCTTATTTAGGTCATTGATGTAGCTCATCCCTTGCCCTTGCACCACTACCACACCTTTTCCTCCCGTGCGCGCTGCTTTTGGAAAGCTCACCGCTAAGTTGGGATCTCCACCCATGCTTCCATACTCCTTTCCTACACTCTCTTCTTCTATCTCCTTGAGTATCTCATCGAACTTCACTCCACTTCTTGCTCCACTAACTTCTCTATTATGCCCACTACTTCTCTCTCTATGGCCTCTTCTATCTACTCCTTGGTGAGGTTGGGGGTCCTCTGATCCTTAGTATTTACTTCTTCACTCTCCCCTTTTCCTTGAGTACCTTCCTCTTCTCCACCTTTTTCTTCACTTCTTTCTTCCTCTAAGTCATGTACATCATACATGGGATGATCCTGAACTTCTTCATCCTCATTGTCATCTCTTTCACCCTTGTAGGCCTCCAAGCTCTCTGTCTCTTTTGAGTCTACCTTCTCGATATCTTCTGCTTCTTCTTAACTAAGGATTATTCTTCCTCTTCCTCTATAGTAGGTGATTCCTTCCTTGGAAACTCTTCTTGCTCTGTAACCTTTTCCTCTGGTGTATTTCCCTTCTCCTTGATGTGATACTTCTTCCTATATGTGTATGTGCTCAGCTTGGTGCCTGATTCCAATGCACCCACAGATTGTGTTGTCTACACACTTCATTCTTTCTTCTCTAGCATCTCTTCCCTCTCCTTATTTCTTGGCATGGCCTTCTTCCTACCAGTGAGATCCTCTACGATGGAAATATCATTCCACAAGTAAGTTCCCTTTTCATACTTGGGCCTAATGCAAAAGTATACTCTTGCTACGGTTCTTCCAATAATTGGCAACATCATGGGTTTTGTCATGCGCACCTCATGAGATACATACTTCTCAACATAAGCACACTTCTTGGGGTATACGAGCTTTCTCCATAAGTCACAAAGTGGTCGTATCCCACCTTGCTAAGGTTTAACCTTAGTCTTTAGCTTAGCTTCCTTGAAGTGGTTAATACCTACTTGGAAATACTGTGCGGTGAAAGAGAAGGGTAATTTACACCATGGAATCTTGGTCCCATTTGACAGAGTGAACCTACAAATGTAAAAGTGCTGATAGATAGTGAACTCAGCTTCTCCATCTACTAGTGTTGGAAAATATTAAGGTATCCTCCACTTAGCCCCAAATATGTCATGCATTCACTTATACCATTTCTCCAGGCGCGCCTTGTGAGTGGACGTCATGGTGTCACATGTGTACTTTTCAAACCTCTTCATGGGGGAGGGGTCTTCATCTAGGTACTACCATATAAACTTCTCGGCCCATCAGGCACTCCAATTTTTGAGAATATGATGGTGAGAAGAACATTGCCAAAAATAATCTTATATCCTTCTTACGCGACATCGATGATCTCTTATGCAATATAGGCAGACAATTTATAGATGGTTCCTTTTGAAAATTTCCAACACACATTCAACCATTCCCTATTTACCTATGTCTTCCTCTCTTGACCGTTCAGCTTGGTTACTAGGAAACATGGCCATCCTCATCACTAGGTCATAGATATTAGGGATGTCAATGTAGCAAGACCCCTTCTTATAGTGATACTCCTCCGTAGTCTTCTTAATAGCATCTTTATCCTCCAGATCATCATCTAACAAAACTCCTTCCTGCGGACCAGGCCAAAGACACTTAAAGATGAGCTAGGGATTTATGCACAATCTATGGCCCACAAAGTAGAAGTGGTCCTCGTGCACCCGCAATATCAACCATTGGTATAGCACTTGTGTTTACAAAAATAGGGAAACTCGTAAAGTTACAGTAACCCAAACTTCTCCAATTTTACCTTCACATCATCATTGTAGATTGACATCCCTTCTGGTTTCCTCTTATCTATTAGATGAACCAGCTCTAATGATGTTTCCTTCTCTGTGGTACTTGTGTGATGGTTGTAGTCACTTATGGCCATCTTCCTCACATGGGATACCCATTCTTTCCCAAGTAACACTCCATATAGGTATTGCATCTCTGCATACCACTCCTCATTGAAACTGGTGGTGGAAGTTTGTTTTCCTTTTCCCTTGCCCTTCTTAGGTGAAACAGTTGCCTTCTTTGGTGCCATCTTCTTATCGGGTTAAAAAAAACTATTCCTTGTTCCTCTTCCTTACTCTACTTAAATCTATGGCTAAACTTTGTGAAATAATCCTTCTACTCCCATGCCCTAGCTGCAGAACCCTAACCTGGAAAACCCTTCCATAAGATAGCGTATTCTATTGAAACCTTCTTCCCTATGCCCGTGTACTCCTTCCACTCTGGTTCGCAAATCAACCTAGTTACACACTTAGATTTCTATGATTCTTCCTTCACACAAATATTTCTTCATAAATGCCATATTTTACAAGATCTCTTCAATCTCTTAATAGCAAGGTAAATAATTGTTTCACCTTTTTCTTAGATTGTTGACGAAACAGATAGGATAATGGGCGTAGGAGGAATACTGTTCAAATGTTGGTTGATGGATTTTTGTGTGTGTATGCCTTCCAAATCCATATGATCGTGAGAGATTCCTTTTGGCTAGCAGAAATACCCGTAATGAAAACAAGACCACCAAAAAGAATTAAACGAATATGGGCAAGTGAACTGCCTAGCGTGAGCTAGATTTGGGAAGCATGGTACTTCCTAGATGGCTGTCAGTCCACTATTTTAAACAAATTAATGTTGTAAAAAAAGTAAATCCTATTGTTATTTTGAAATGATTTAGGTATCTCACTTAAAAACACAATAAGAAATAGATCTAATCTAACAAGCTAAGCTAGAATAGAATCCAAGGTCAAGGGATAGGTTCTGGGTCTCTATAGGTCTGATAAAGGTCTTGGGTAGGTCACAGGTGAGTGAGGGTGAGGTAAAATGAGGTGGGTAGGTATCTATTTAAGACTGTGTAGGCAAACACAGAGACCGGCATCGGTCAGGGGTGACCGACCGTGGTTAGGTATAACCGGTGCCGATTACTGTGAGATCCAAAAATATCATAGAATGGGGTTTTGGTTTCCTTTGTGATTTCAAAAAGGATTTTAGTTGGTCGGGATGGGGTATTGGGTGACTATAATAGGATTTTACGAGGTTTTGATGGGTCTATGGAGGTGAAAATTTTGGAGAAGGTCAATAGGGAGCAAAATAAACAATGGATGATAAAATAATGATGAAATGAAATAAGCCAACAAAGTATGATGTTATACTTACTTGGATTTCATTCCTGGTGGTCTGTGTGTGAAGGATGGAGGTGTTGATGATGGGTTTGAAGGCTACAAGTGATCACCAACTAAAGGAAATATTCGCATGGGTTGCATGCACACTCCTCTTTGCTTGGATAGATCAGAACGTGGTTGGGATAGCTGTGTAGGAGAAGATGCTCAATCTCCTTCCTTGGATGTGAGTTCTTGCTGGAATTGGCTCTCGAAGATGTGTCATCTCTCCGAGATTTTTCTTTGGTTGTCAACTTTCTTGCTTCCAAATTCCAAGTTCCAAGTTCCAATCTTGAGAATAAGGTTGTTTTGGGTTAAAAGAGGTAACCGATGGTGGTCGCTTAACCAATGATGGTTAGGGGTAACCAACATTAGTCAAGGTAGGATTTTCTAGACTTACTAAACTTAGGGGATCCTCCTAATTTTATTAGATCTCATGTCGTTATCCCACGGATCGACTCCAAACTTCTTGTGAGCATACGAGAATATGGTTAGAGGGAATGTAGGCATTGATTTTTAGGGTTTGGGTAAGTCTTAGTTAGTTATGGTAACTTGCTAAGAATAGGTCTTAGGTTGAGTTAGATTGGTGAGGTGTCTAAGTAAATTGTATGTTTAGATATTATTTAAATAATAAATATAGTGAGGATAAAGCAAGTAATTTAATTAAATTAATATTAGTGTGGTGAAGGGGGTCATGGCTAGGTAAATGTAATAAAGGGGGCTTATTTATCGAGTGACGAAGGGGGAGTGTGACCTAATTTTAGTGTCTAAATTTTTCCCCTTTTTGTTGCATAGCTTCTTCTATTGGTAATCGATGCTAACAAAAACAAGATGTGGTTGCCCCATGTGAGGGTGAAGGTCATCCCCCTCAAACCAGAACCGACAAGGCAGTAGGTAGAAGCGGTGAGTGGTTTGATAAAAGGTAAATGTGAGGAAAAGGTAAGTGGGTGCAGGGGAAAAGGGTGAAAGGTCTACTCAGGTGATCTAGGTAATGGGTCATGGTCAAAGGTAGCAACAGTCAAATGCACGCACACATATAAACTACAACATGCTACCGGGTTGAAGAGCAAGCAAACTCTACATCGTCTAAGGTCGATAGGTTTATCCAAACAAGGTTGAAGTGAATCCAGTATCCAAGGTATAGGATAAGGTTAGGAAACACAACATAGGTTAGGTGCAGGAACATGTAGGTATGTTAGATACACCAAAGGTAGGGTTAGGATAAATGGTCACGGAAATAGGCTAGGTAAGGTCATTAGGTCAAAAACATGGGTAATGATGTCACAAGGTATAATGAGCACATTGGTTCAAAGGTCACAAATAATTTTATGGGTCCAGGTAGATAGGTCTTAGCACGAATAAGGCTGTGGTAGGGGTAAAATAATGAGACTTCAATAGCGGACGAGGTGAGGTTGAAGAAGGTGGAGGGCCAAATGTAACTAACAGCAAATGAGGTGAGGGTGAGGAAAATGAGTATGCGGGATAACCGATAGATATGCAGGTGAACCAATGACGGCCTATGGGAACCAACATCAGTGAACGAGGGCATACAACCGATGTTGGTCAAGGGGAAACCGATGTCGGTCGAGTTGGGTAGGGTATAAAAATTGGAAAACCCATGTTTGGAAAATTTATTTCGGCATTGTGAAAAGTAGAAAATGACAAAAATAGATAAGAAAGGAAGAGGACAAAAGAGAACATCAGATTGGTTGGGGAGCCACATAGGCAAGGTTGGTGGGTAAGAGGTGGGTGAGATTTTATCGAGTGAGGTGATTGGTTGGGAGAGTGAGAGGTCATTCAAGGATGGCGGAGGCTAGAGAGGGATCGAGAGGAGTGGCACGGAGGCCGAAGGTTCCACCACAATGGTGACATGTGAGGATGCGGTAAGTTCTAAACCTTTTGATTCATTGTTGGTGAATTTGATTGCAAATATAGAAAGTATGAAAAATGGGGGTTGGGGGGAAGAATTTCAAAATGAGAAAAAGAGAGGTAAAAGGGAAAGGGGAAGGGTAGGGTGTAGAGAATTAGGGTAATAGAGGGATATTTAGGCGTGTAAGGAGTGATTTGGGTGGGTAGAATATGTAGGGAGAGAAAAAGTAGGGTTGGGAAGTCATGGTGAGCAAGCGATTACCAACGTCGGTTGACTTGTGGCGATGTCGGTGGGTAGCAGCCGGTATCGATCGGAAAAACAAGAATGTGAGATGCTGCGGTCAAGGGGAGACCGTGGTCGATCGAGGGTAAAACCGGGTCGGTCATGTGAGAGCCTGGAAAAGGGTTAAGGGAGGGGAAGGGTTGAGGGTGGCTTGGGTGAGGGTAGGGTAGATACTTTCGGATGGATGGGTTTGGTTGGGGGTTAGGGTAGATAGGTACGGTAGATGGGTTTGGGTAGGTCGGATTAGAGATTAGGTCGGGATGTGGGGTGAAATAGGGTAAGTTAGGAAGGTGTACTAATACATTGTTCTTATGGGATGCGGGCACGAGATGAGCTACGAGATGAGGGCCGGGTGCGCCGCCCTTATTATTGATAGACGGTGAGCATGAAAGCAGGAGGAGTGGAAACATGTTGCAAATGTGGGGTTGATAAGGATGAGGCACTATCGACATGTATTCTAGGTGGTAAGTCTGATGGTTGCCCTCATTGTTAGATGGGACTCGGTAACCAATACATTCCACATGCTGATGGGTGAGATGAAAATCACCCTATAGGATGTCTGCAAGATCCTGCAGTTGCCCATATTAGGGGCCCAGGTTTATTCTATCTCCTTAGAGGCATCAAATGAGCTACTATCACTCGTTTTTGGTGAGGTGTAGTAGACCCGGCCTTCCATAGTGCTATCATGAGCTATGGAGCGATGTACAGAGCTCATCCAGAGGAGATGAGGTTAGTGGTACTATTAATGGAGGTAGTGTCTGCTACGCACTTTGGATGCGAGAGGGTTGGAGATTCCTAAGGTCACCGATGGGAGTCCTTCATGACATGGTGATATATCGAACACAGTTCACATGGACACCTGCATTGCTAATGTAAGTATATAGAGAGCTATGGGGCTACGGGTGATTGTGGAGTTTCAACATCTTTTTGCATCGTACTCCTCTTTGTATTGTTGGGATTACGATCACATTGTTTTTGTTCAACCAGTTTCTATGCCCCGGGAAGATGCATTCCCATGGAGAGTTTTGAGATTTTGGTATAGGTTGTGGGTACTAGCCATGGGAGAGGCCCGAGGTGTCAGAGCTACTCATGATGTAGCTTACTACAGGAGGTTCCTGGAGGGGTTGTCTGGGGTAAACAACATTTGGAGGCCATATGTGGGCTTCCCCTCATATAGAAAGATGGTCACAGAGCTAGATGGGCTACAACTATATTTGTGGATAGAGGGGAGGAGAGCAGGAGAGCATGAGAGGATACCCATAGAGCGGGTTAGGCACTAGTTTGAGTTGGTCTAGGATGTACCACCACCCTTCCCATAGTATATGAGAGATGATGTGGAGAGACCTATGTCTCCACCATGACCCACAGTGCCGATTGGATAGAGCAGCTAGTAGATACATAGATTGATGATGCTAGGGTTGCAGATGGATACAAGTAGTGATGGGTAGCACAACTGAGAGCCGTACCACCGAGGCTAGGGCATCCAGACTTAGCCACCATCACAGTTCAGAGAGATGCCCTACAGGGGTAGGTGGCTACTTTGGTGACACAGCTCGGGATTATGCGAGGGGCTTACGGGTTCGGTGGCACAAGTTACCATCTTACAAGCCTAGATAGTGACGCTGCAAGCTCTAGTAGGGTAGGGAAAGGGACCCGCATAGGAAAAGGTAGGGGGAGATAGAGATGAAGAGGAGGTCGGTGGATAGGGTGGGCACGTAAGCGCCCTACAGGCATAGGTACGGGATCTATAGGGCCGCCCGCCACAATGCAAAGGGCAGGTTACGGGTCTGCAGGCGCCTAATAAAGACAGAACATATTACTACCTTATAGGCCTAGATACAACCACATGCATAGTTTCGAGGCTGAATGAATCAGCTTAGTGCGGAGTTCAAGGATAGGGTCCCCTGACAGTACCCACGTAGGTAGTGAGACCCATGGCACCTCCACAGACAGTGACCATGGCCAGATTCAGGGATGCCCTAGCAGAGGCACGATATTATCAAGATCATGTGTTAGCTACCGAGCTAGATGTTCCCTCCTATACCTTGAGTGCGAGATCACAACAAACCTTTAGTGAGAGGACTAGATCCACGGACTCGAGTGTGGAGAGTACAGGGGGCTAGTGAGCCTAGGGATAGGGTCATGGTGAGGCCACTAGTGTGCAAAGGCTAGCCCCAAGTGAGGGGCCATCAACAGGAGGTGAGGTAGGTGCCGGGCAATAGACAGGTGCGGTAGAGGGGTCGGGAGAGACACAATCATAGGGAGCATTCCCTGACATCAGATGGGGAGATGATTGACTTACTATGGATTGGCTTGCGTGCCGAGTCATTTTTATATGGATTATATATGAGACTGGCCTGTGTGCCGAAGAGATTTTGTATATGAGTTTTCTCAGTACATGATACCGGCTTGTGAGCCGTGATGTATGAGATACACATGTATGTTTTGAGATTAGTGTACATTATTATGATACACCTTTGGTATTTATATGATGAGATGTACGAGTTTCAAATGATTATGTGTTTTGATGTGTATTTTATTTTACTTTTGTTATGATATGAATGGATTAGGTGAGTTAGGCATGATGGAGTTAGGTCGGGTTAAGCATAGATTGAGTCGGTCGGTTTAGGCATGGATCAATTCAGTTATAGGCATGGATCAAGTCGGGTTATAGGCATGGATCGAATCAGGTTTGGTTAGGCATGGATCTAGTCAGGTTGGTTTTAGGCATGAATCGAATCAGGTTGGTTTAGGCATGGATCAAGTTAGGTTATAGACATGGATCGAGTCGGGTTGGGTTAGGCATGGATCAATTCAGGTTGGTGTTAGGCATGAATCAAGTCGGGTTGGTTTTAGGCATGATTCATTATGGTTTGAAATGAATGATACGATGGGTGATATGTGAAATGTTGTATAATCTATGCATAGTGATTATAGAGAGACGGTAGGTGTAATAAATGTATGCTCTAGTAAACAACTTGTTATGTATGTGGCTTAGTTTCCAATTTTGTTAGAAAAGGGGAACTAAGTGAAATGGGGTAAATGGTGAGTTATGCATGGTTAATGAATTGTTTAGGGTAGAGAATGGCGAGCTATCCTCCAAGGGCCCCATGCCCTCGAAGTGTTACCTACATAGTCCTAGAAAAAGGGACCTCGTGTCGATGTATTTCTCTCATGAGCTAGGGAAGAAGATGAAAATGAGTTAGTAGTTTTATGGGCATGTAGTGGGTTTAGGATTAATAGGTGTGGATAGATAAAAGAGGAGGATGACCCCCAAAGGTAAGTGCGAGGACCAAGTCTGTAGAAGGTAATAAAAATGTGAACAAAGATGGTTAAAGATAAGAGGGGGCAATAAAGCCACCTGATTGGGAAGAATCATATCTTGAGTAGATCATACCTTAAAAAGGGGTGATGAACACAAGATCCAAAAGGCATTGCATGATTAACTGTTCTACAATGAAAATTGTCATAGGATCACAAAATTTTGAAATTCCAAGATGTCCCTTGAGGCAATTTAGGAAAGGAGAGTGGAAATGATAAGGTGGGTGAAAGGTAGTTAATGGTATATGTTTTGAGTGACAAGTCTTTTAGGCAAGAGGTCTGAGGTCATAATGGGCAAGTCCATGACTAAAAATTATTTTTGTTTTGATAGACTAATCGATGCAGGAATTCTATATGGGATAATTAGTATGGTACTCCTTGAGGTATTCGTGAAGTGATTGATGCGGGAAGCTTCATTTTCTCTTGGTTTTGTTTTTTTTTTTTTTTTTTTTTAAGCTTCACATAGCTATCCTTCGAGGGAGCATTCTATCTATGGGAACAATTTGTTTGAGAAGAAGATGTCCTTTTGAGGGAGTCATCTTTTTTATTAGAAGTTTTACTCAAGGAGTTTGGTCCCATTGGAGGTCTTTGAAATCATGGACAATACCAAGGTGAAGGATAGGACTCTTTTTCAAAAGGTGAGGTGGAACAACCATGGGATCTCATCTAAAGGTAGATGAAAAGTATCCATAAGAATCATGCTATGTGTAGTGCCACGGTACACATATTCAAGAGAAGATAACGAGTGACGGGTACTCACATGATTCTTGTTTAATCATTAGGGAGATGGATGGAGTGGATAGAACTCAAGGGACAAGCATGGAGAGAGATTAAGGGTGAGGTAGGACAACGAGTCAACAATAAAATGGTCGAATATGCAATGCATTAAGGGGCTCAGTTTGGATTTACCCTCGGTGAAGACAAATGATAGGCACCCAATCCATAGGTATGAGTTACGATGTATGGTCCAAGCCAATTAGGAACAAACTTTCCCCATTTACTTTTTTTTTCTTTGGTTATGTGTTGATTTTCTTTCAAGAAAATGTCACCGACTTGGATGGTTTGTTCATGAACATGTTTTTCATAAGCATGTTTGATACGTTGTTGGTAAACTTGAAAGTGATCCATATCATTAAGATGACATTCATCTAATAACTCTAGTTGTGCTAAGCGTTCCTAACGAAAGTCATCATCAGTGAGCATGTCATGGAGATAAATGCGGAGTGAGGGGATCTATACTTCAAGAGGTAGAACAACCTTCGTACCGTAGACTAGAGAAAAGGGTGTGGCCATAGTGGAAGTGTGAATACTAGTGCAAAGATGCCCATAGGGAAAAAGGAATGTGCGTATGCCAATCCTTCCCCAAGATCGTCAACCATTTTCATGAGAATTTTGTTGAGGCTTTTGTTAGTGGATTGGGTTTGGCCATTGGTTTGTGGGTAATAAGGTGATGAGAAACTAAGTTGAATGTTGAAGGCGCCGCAAAGTTTTTGCATTTTTTGTTTTGAATTGTTTTCCATTGTCAGTGATGAGGCAATGAGGGACACCAAAGCAAAAAATTATGTGATGGTTAATAAAATCACATATTTTCTCAGCTTTCATGGAGATGATGGGTATGGCTTCCACCCATTTGGTGTAGTATTTGGTAGTGGTTATGATCCATTGATGACGTTGGGAAGAATGAGGATTGATTTCTTTGACAAGATCCAAACCCCATTGAGATAACGGCCAAAGGTCACTAGTGACCTGTAAGGCATGACTGGGTGTATGATGAAGGTTGGAATGTTGTTGAAATTTCACACAATGTTTGACATAGTCACAACAATCATGGTTAAGGGTTGGCCAGTAATAGCCTAGGTGAAGAATATGCTTAGCAATAGCAAGGCCACTAAAGTGACCTCCACATATGACATCATGAACCTCCTTAATGGTATAAGGAATTTCAGAAATTTTGAGGCATCGTAAGAGAACACTATCAAAGCCACGCTTATAGAGGAGTCACCCCAAGATAACAAAATGGGAGACATTTTTAAGGAAGGCACGTTGTCAGATTACTGGTGAGATCTGGGAGGTAAGATGGAGAGGGAAAGGTAGTGAGTATTGTTTATACTACAGTCACTCGGTTCGGGGTGTCATTTTTGATTGAGTAAACATTGTAAGGAAAATAAGAAGGTGAATGGAGGCATTGCACAGTGAAAATTATTTTGGAATCGGTAGGGGAAGTGGGTATTTGGGAAGCTAAGAAGGCCATGGTAACTACAAATTTTCTAGTTGACCATGGGATGGTTTGAAGGGTGTAACAATCAAAGGTGGTCAACAATATGTCTACATGATGTTTATACTTTGAATTATCTCATGACGAAATTTGTACATACCATTGACTTGGTTTATGACCAACTTTGAATCACTAAAGATGTGGATTGACTTAACATCTAAGGCATAGGAGGTCTGGAGACCTAGTACGAGCACTTCATACTTGACAATATTGTTGGTGCATTCAAATTATAGTTTGAAAGAAAAAGGCATGGGTTCTCCATCTATAGGAATGAGGATAACACCAGCCCTACCCCCACATTGACACTTGGAACCGTCGAAGAACAATGTCATTTGGTAAGGGGGTTTATCTAGGGAAAGTGTAGCAATTGACTCATCGGGAAAGTCAAAATTAGAGGGTTGGTCCCCGAAAATAGGTGCGTCAGCCAGTTGGTTGGTGATATCCTAGCCCTTAATGGAATTTTGGTGAATGAATTCAAGGTCAAGATCAGCTAAAAGAATAAGCCATTGCATGACATGCTGATTTTTATAAGGTTTGGTGTACATGAAGTGTAAAGGGTCGGTGTTGGTCACAACATAGGTTTTATGGTTGAGTAGGTAATGGCGGATTTTGGTGGTGATGTTAACTAAGGATAAGAAAATCTTTTTGGATGGTTTTATCAGGTTTCATAGTCCAAAAGAGTATGGCTTATGTAATAAACCACCTGCTCCCTATGTTGTTCATCGCGATGAGCGAGCATGGCTCCCAAGGAATGATTGGTAGCTGATATGTATAGGTAAAAATATTGATCATATTTCGGTGGAATGAGTATGGGTGGTTGGAGAAGGTATTGTTTTAGGGCCTCAAAAGCTTTGTGATAGTCATCATCCCATTTAAAGGAGACATCTTTCCTAAGCAAATGATGAAATGGTTGACACCGATCAGATAGTTGTGAAATGAAATGGTGAATGGACTGCAATTTACCTTGCAGGCTATAGAGTTGTTTAAGGTTAGTGGGCGGAGGCATTTCCAAAATGGCCTTAACTTTAGTAGGGTAAACTTCTATACCACGAAGGAAACAATAAATCCCAGGAGTTTTCCGAGAGAAACGCAAAGATGTACTTTTAGGTTGAAGGCAGATGTAATATTTAATGAGGTGGTCAAAGATGGTTTTGAGGACGGTGAGGTGCTTGGCGCAACGTTTATATTTGGCTAAGAGATCATCCACATAATCTTCCAATATGTGATGCATGATATCATGGAAGATGTAAGTCATAACACATTGATATGTAGCACCAACATTTTTAAGGCCAAAAGGCATGACTCGATAGTAAAAGGTTCCCAAGGGGTAATGAATGCAGTCTTGTGCTGATCTTCTAGGGCAAGAAAATTTTTGTTATAACCTAATAAACCATCCATGAGTGAGATCATCTCGTGACTAGCGGTAAGTTCAACCAGTTGATCAATATCTTTGGGTAAGGTAAAGTCATCTTTCGAAAGCGGTGAGGTTGAGGTCTTAGAAGTCCGTGCAAATGCAGAGTCCCCCTATTGCTTTAGTAACAAGGACAATGTTAGAAATCCAATAAGGATAATCAATGGGTAGGATGAAGGAAATGGAAAGGAGGCACTAAAGTTATTCTTTGACGAGAAGAGCAATGTGAGGGTGTATTTTCCTCAACGTTTGTTTGATAGGTTTGGCATCGGGAATGGTTACGATATTGTGGACCACTATGGTGGGGTCAATATACAGGTGTGTCTGCGTAAGTCCAAGTGAAAGCGTGGTGATGATCTCAGAGAAAATAAGTGATGGCTTCTTGTTCAGTAGCATCTAAAGATTTTCCAATATTTAGGATGTGTGGGTCATCCTGAGTATGAATGTTGATCTTGATAGTCGATTCATTCAACATGGTTTACGTCTCAGAGGGTAACGATCGATGAATATATGAGTCTTCTACATGAAGGTAGGTGAGTATGGATTCATCATCCTAACATTGAACAACATTAATGGTAGGTGTGTCATTGTCGATCATCTTAGGATACAGGAATGGGAGAGTGGAAGGGGCCTCACCTTCACGTTGATAAGTCAAAGGCCCCAAGGAAATGGTGTTTATGAAAAAAAAAAGTTAGGAGGGATAGATTCAGGATCCATCGACTCCGTCGGTGAGGGTGGTGATGAAGGTGGAGAAGGGCTAGGGTCCTCAATGAGTTCAATGTGGGCCTATTTGGTAGGAGGTTCGGGGAAGCCGATACTCTCTCGGTCATTATGTTTTTCGGTGGTACATGGAATAACATCATGGTGACCTTGCTCATAAAATCCAAAACCAAAACCCTTCCACACAACGGTGGTGCAAGAAGGTGTGGGAAACATGATGATTGGTAAGTGATTGGAAGTCAAAAGAAAATGGGTGGGGTTGTGATGGTGGTTCGGGTGTGTGTAGGTGGTAGTATCAAGTCCCCATAGGTGAGACTAGTATGAAGATGAGGAGGACCATACGGAGAGGTGTTCTCTATACGGTGGTCATAACGAGGGTGTTGGTGAAGGCTTCCATACTCATGTGGAGTAAGGAATGTGTTGACACTATATAATCGGTACTTCCCAAAGTGAAGCATTGAAAAACACCTTCCAAGGGATCGAGTGGTTGGTATGTAGCTAGTGGGTATGGATGATGTGTCGAGGTTGATGTGGAGGTGGAGTTAATGGATTGGGTAGCTAATGGTTCAGCCATGGAGGATATAGCAGTGGTAGGCATTGAGGAGGTATGTGCGGTGAAAGTAGTGGCTATACTAGTAGGTGGGGGTGTAGGTGAGGTTGTATTAGTTGCGAAGTAGATGGCTTTGACAGTGTATGAGCACATTGTTGGTTCGGTAAATCATGTTGCATGTTTTGAAAGGTGATGGGTTATTTGGAATAGTATAAGTGTGTACTTCATGTTTAAACTTTACACAAAGATGCAAAGTGGAGGAACATAACCCATGACACAGATCCAGGGTCTACCAAGCAACAAGTTATATTAGAATTCCCCCTCCAAAACATAAAACAATTTTGGATCAGTGTGGGGGCCCACACGAATGTGAAGGATGATAGTTCCTAGTGTGGAGGTGATAGCATCATTGAATGAATGCAACATGACCAAATATTTATGCATACAATTGTCAGGTATGTGCATTTGAGAAAATGCATGGGATGAAATGATGTTAATGCTAGCACCTCCATCAATCATCACATGGCATACCCGTATGTCATCAATGTGGATAGAGATGAAGAGAGCTGGGTCCAGCTCATCTTTTTGGTATGGCACGATCTCTCGCCCCGAGAAGCAAAGGGAAGGTCACTTGGTGATCTAGGTGAGGTGAGGATGAAGGTGGTAATTTGGTGAGAGAGGCTACATGATGGGGTGTGATAATGTAGGCTATGGGTGTAGGGTCATTGGGTAAAACCTTAATAGATTGAAGAACCTCCATGACGGCTTGACGATGGGATTCGAAGTTTGGATGACATCATATAAGGAAATTTATAGGGGATATTGGTGTAGTTGTTTGAGTATGGTATAATGTGTGATACCATTAGCAATGGGGTATGTGACGGCCATGAATAGTTATCCTAGGTATTGGTGCAGATGGTATGTTGGGTATAGGATTGGTTGGTGGGTCAGCTACCTTTTCTTTACCCTTCTACGCATGCATAGTGACATGTACCATGTTGATTTGAGGAAATTTTTTAAATGGAGAAGGTTTAGGGTAAGTGGTATAATGACATGAAGGGCAAAAACCTACTAGAGGAGAAAATCCCTATGAGGTCAGTTGGGCACAATGACATTTGGGTGGTGGCGTGGTAAGTTCTCTGATGTGAACCATGTTAATTTCAAATTTTGTGTGTGGTACTGGGAGCTTTGAGGGTGGAGGTTATGGTTGTTGAGTGGGCAGTGTGGGAATGGGTGTTGGTGAAGTAGGATCCTTGTCAAGAAGGTCATCATCATCAAATTTGGTTTCTAGTGGACACAATTGGATAAGGATGGTTTTAAGGCCTTACAGTTCTCCACATCATGCCCCTGGCACACGATGGTATGCACAAATTTTTGTATCATCAAACCCCTTTGGCTTGGGTTTGAGGAGGTCGTAGGGTTGAAGTGGTGGTAATGTGATAACAAAAGTCTTGAGGAGGTTGGTTAAAATTTTGGCATAGGACCCTGCTAGTGGATCACAATGGGAATTAAATGTGGGTTTGGGTGTAGGTGTGGTTGGTTATCGGGTAATTGTTTTTGGAAGAGTAGGAACAAGTTGAGCAATGGGTTTAGGTGCCGGTGTGTTTTGAGGTATCAGTCAGGTTCATTTGGGTAGGGGTATAGTAGATGGAAGGGTAGGAAGGTATGGGGTTATTTGGACTACATTTTGTGGGGTCGTGGGGTTTTGTTTTTGGGTTGCAACTTCTTGGGTAAAGGTGATGTGGGTGTACGAGGTCTAGAAGGAAAAGTAGATGGAGGAAGAGGGCGAGTTACCCACAGGGATAACGGGGGTGCTATGAAGGTAGATGACGTGGGTCATGCTTGGGGTGTGAGGGACAATGACTGAAGTGTAGTGGGTAGTGAAGCAATGGCTGAAGGTATCAGAGGTATTGGTGGTAAAGAGACTACAGGTGTGGGTATGAGTCGTGTTGTGTGCCTGGGTAGGTTAGAGATTTGTGAGGAAGGAATGGGTTGTTGTGTTATTGGTTTATGGATGGGTGAAGGGTGCTTGACCATGTTGGGAAGCTGAGGTCTTAAGGTGGATAGGACAAGTGCGGGTGTGATTGGTGCGGTCGGGGTATGAGGCCAATGAGTTTATTTATTTGGTTTGGGTGTCGAGTAGGTGTGGTATTGACATTGGAGGATGTAGCTAAATCCAGGTTTAATGGTGGATGAGTAAAGGCGGTGGTCGGGTGACCCCTAAAGTAGTAATAGGTTTAATGGAGGTAAATTTTGTGGGTATGGGTATGGGTTTGGGTTGAGGCATAGGTTGGGTTATGGGTAAGGGTGTGGTGTGAGCACTAACATGTGTCATGGAGGGGTAGATAGTGGAGGTGTCATCGAGGGATATCTCTGTGCATCTATGTTGAGACAGGAGTAAGAGGTGCCCCACAATAAAACCCTATCCACATAATCCAAGTGATCGGAAAAATGTGATAATGGCATGTTTTTGGGTGGAGTTAGTGAGGACATAATGGGAATTTTGGTAAAATGCATCTTAGATATGGGCAATCAGCTAGCTTTATCTTCCGTGGGTATGAGAGCTGAAAGTAGGTCTGTTGGATGTTGGGTGGTGATGGAGAATTATCACCAAGAGGCAAAGGTATCTCCACCGGGTCTATTATGGGTGGAAGAGATGATGGGAGTTCTCTCATGAGTAGAGGAATAGATAGGTGCTCCTTTGTGGGTGGAGGAGGTAATGGGTGCTTCTCATGGGTGGAGGTGGTAATGGGAGCTCCTCTATGGGTTGAGGAGGTATGGTAGGTAAAGGTTCTCTAAGTGGAGAAGCTAGGGGTGAGATGGTCTCAATATTAGCAAAAGACTCCTCCTTAGGTGATGTAGGAGATGAAAGGTGTTCTTCTATTAGTGAAGGAATAGTGAAGGTTGATTTTGATGTGGAAGGAGGATTTCAGGCTAGGATTTCCTCTATGGAAGGGATGTGAGGTAATTGAGAAGTGACAGGTACCTCGTTAAAGATTGCATGAACTTCATAGGTATGGGCATCATGAGTGTATGTCTCACCAGTTTGATTAGATGAAGGGGCATGATTGGGAAATGGTTTTTTGAAGATTTGTAGATTTTGGTTGGGGGTGGCATTGGGATTATACACAATCAACTCACCTTTCTCGAGCATTTATTGGACAATATTCTTAAAATTGATACAGTTGTCGTCACTATGACCCTTTACTCGGTAATAGTAATAGAAATCTTGTTCCTTATACCATGTGGGCATGGGGTGAGTAGGTTCAAAACCAATGTGTGGTTTTATGGGTGGAAGGGTGATGGCGCTAACTTTGATAAGATTTTTAAGACAGAAGAGTAAGGTTCCCCAATTGGGGTATATTTTTCTGCTCTTGTCTAAATCGAAAATCCTGGATGGGTGATAGATTAGATGAGGGTGTAGCCTGATTCGACAAATGAGTGGGGCTGGCCTTAAGTACCACTGTGTTAGTGGTACCTTTAGCCTTTGAATAATTGGTTGATGGTTTGGAAGAAGAAGAGGTTTCATTCAACTTGAATGCCAAATTCTTATTTCGTAATTGGATTTTCTTCTCTTCGATGGACCAAATCTCTAACTTTCGTGCCATAGTGAATGCATTATCGAATGTTTGGAAATTTTTGACCTGCAAGGTCGAGGAAATATGTCCGCACAAGCTCGGGTGAAGAGATCGATGAGTTTAGTTTGTGGCAGTTGAAAGGTAAGTTGATTGATCAGCTACCGCAGCAAGCCAAAATCTACGATAGATTCATCCTCGCATCGATGTGTGGAATATAGATCAGTCATGGTAACTTTATTAGAGATATTGATAGAGAAATGATCCAAAAATCTTGGGCTACCTGATTGAATGAAAATATAGAGTGTTTAGGTAACCCACTATACCAGTCTAATGCAGGTCCAGTGAGGGACATGGGAAAAGTTCTCAAAAGTAAGGCATCATCATGAGCAATCAGATAACACCCTTGTTTGAACAAGTGCAAATACTATTATGGGTCTTCCTTACTATTGAAGCGGTTGAATTTTTGCATGTCCCAATGCATAGGGTATGAACAAATAGGAATGGATGGGTGAATAGGCTCGTTGCAATATCATCATAGGTGAGAGTGTTCGGGAGCGTAAACCGATGCCTCTAGTGTCTGCATATTATCCATCATCAATTTAATTAGGTCATTAGTGGGTTGTGATGATTAGATGCCTATAATAGCATGAGGAGGTCATTTTTGTGTATATAATGAGGGTGGCATTCTAGTGTATGGGACTGCCATGTAAGGTGGTGGAGAAGAAGATTATGAGATAGGGGGTACATACCCAGAATTGATAATAGACAAAAGCAGTGGTTGTTGGTAGTATGTATATGGGGGTGGAAGGGTCATGGTAACCCTAGTGGTAATAGGGGCTAATGATTTTGGAATGGAAATAACTACATTCTCGAAATGGGGTAGGGGTCACCGACACTAGAGGTGGGAACGTAGCTACGAGTGCATGTGTGAGACACGAGGGGTGGATGAGGTCATGTTTGGGGTAATCATCGAGGATATGGTGGATGTAATGGGTGCCACAAAGATAACAAGATGCAACAGTGATCATGGCAGGTATAGAACTTAAGCGTGAAACGATTGGGGGTAAGGTGGATATGGGGACGGCACGGGCTTGAGATGGGGCTGATGCGGAAGTGGGTGCGAGATTCAAGGGGATATATATGGGCATGTTGTATATCAACTAACATGAGGCATCTCAAGTGGACGAGTGGGAGAGGTAAAATTGCAAGGTAACAGGGTTTTGGTCAAGGAGTCATGTAAACTCCTCATCTCCAAAGAGTGATACTAGTAGACTAGATAGGATCCATGGCTGGTAATAAAATAGAATGTGGTGAAGGACTAGGTGGGAGTGGTTGGCAATCGGTGTGGAACATGAGGGCATTCACTTTTTCGCGATTCAAGTACATGTGAGCCAAGATTGATTAGGTAGGGTTGCTTCCCTATAAATGATATAGAGAACAGAAGAATAGGTCAATCTAGTGATAAATAAAAATGGATGAAGTAAAAAATGGTGGGTGGAATGTGAAACAAGCTAATCGATTCGATTAGGAAAAATTGATGTTGGTCGGGGTAACGCATTGCCGCCACTATAGAAAATAGACAGTGAGTAAACAACGAGGCAGAGGCCAAGATCTGACAAGAATGCCAAATCTGGGGATGTGTAAAATGTCAATGGGAAAAAATGACAGTGACAGATCTGTGGAAAGTGGAAAAAAGTGAAGTGAGAATGTCCTTTTGAGTAGGTTAGCAAAAGGACCTGAACCGACATTGGTTGGGTTTAACCGATGGTGGTCAAAGGTAACCAATGACGGTTACTGTGAAATTGAAACAATGATGAGAAAAAGTGGTTGTGAATTAGAATTTGATATGGAATCAGACCTAGAATTTTGGGAATGATGGTGATATGGCCCAGGCACACTCAAGTGAAGCTGGAATACACCAGCTATGATGAGGAGCATGCAAGGATGAACAAAAAAGTGATGAATGTGATCTTTCACCTCAAAATGCAAGCCAAGTAGAAACACTAAGAAAATGTGATCCTAAGAGTTCCTTTTTCTATTATGTTTGTTTAGCTTATGTTATTTAGGGACTGACACATGAATTGTGAAATAGATTTTTGGTGAGAATGGCTTTCTGCAAAGAAGGAGATCTAAAGGGTGAGGTTTGTGTATGTTATGGTGGGGGCAGGCTTCACTCAAGTATGACTCGACATAGTAAGCAAGTGGGTGCCCTTGTGCCATGATCGCGTGATCACCTGACTTCTTCTAGGTAATATTTTTTTTAATAATGTATGTATTTGAATTGTTGTGTGGTTTGGTAAGACTCAGAGAAAGAGAAAGGACAGAAGTGCTTTTCTATGATTCATTTGTCAACCATCAGCTGGTCATGACCTCTAGCATATAGGTTTCCCTCATTTAATGTGAGTTAATGTAAAAAATCAGAAAGAAATGTAATGATTTTAAAACCCAAATCGAAAATGTGAAATTGGATGACACAATAATATGAAGAGGAAGAGGGATGCTCTTTCACTACAATGCAAAAAAACATGAAGGAATGATTCCTTTTAAATACACCAAAAGAAAAGTTTCCTTTAGAGCAAATAGAAAGAAGAAGTGGATTACTAGGGAAGAAAATTAGTGTGTACACTCTTAGAAGGGAAACAAACACACAATTTTTTCCTAGGAATGAATGAAATGCAAGGAACCCCGGACGGGTCCCACTAGGAGTGCCAAAATGTTTCACCTTTTTCTTAGATTGTTGACAAAACAGATAGGGTAACAGGCATAGGAGGAATACTTGTTCAAATGTTGGTTGATGGGTTGTTGTGCGTGTATGACTTCGAATCCATAGTTGACCGTGAGAGCTTCCTTTTGGCTAGGAGGAACTACCTGTAATGAAAGCAAGACCACTAGAAAGAATTAAACAATATGGGTAGTGAACTACCTAGCGTGAGCTAGATCCGGGAAGCATGGTACTTCCTAGATGGCTGTCAATCCACTATTTTAAACAAATTAATGTTGTAAACAAAGTAAATCCTATTGTTATTTTGAAATGATTTAGGTATCTCACTTAAAAACACAATAAGAAATAGATCTAATCTAACAGGCTAAGCTAGAATAGAATCCAAGGTCAAGGGATAGGTTCTGGGTCTCTGTAGGTCTGATAAAGGTCTCGGGTAGGTCACATGTGAGTGAGGGTGAGGTAAAATGAGGTGGGTAGGTCTTTGTTTAAGACTGTGTAAGAAAAACAGAGGCAGACATCGATCGGGAGTGGCCCGACCACGGTTAGGTATAATTGGCGCGGTTACATTATGAGATCTTGAAATGTCATAGAATGGGGTTTTGGTTTCCTTTATGATCACATAAATAATTTTGGTTCGTCGGGACGGGGCATTGGGTGACTGGAATAGGATTTTACAAGGTTTTGATGGGTCTACGGAGGTGAAAATGTTGGAGAAGGTCAATAGAGAGGAAAATAAAAAATGGATGATAAAATAATGATAACATGAAATAATCCAACAAAGTATGATGTTATACTTACTTGGATTTCATTCCTGGTGGTCTGTGTGTGAAGGATGGAGGTGTTGATGATGGGTTTGAAGGATGTAAGTGATCACCAACTAAAGAAAACCATCTACATGGGCTACATGCACACTCATCTTTGTTTGGATAGATCAGAACGTGGTTGGGTTGGCTGTGTAGGAGAAGATGCTCAATCTCCTTCCTTAGATGTGAGTTCTTCTGGAATTGGCTCTCTAAAGATGCGTCATCTCTCTAAGATTTTTCTTTGTTTGTCAAATTTATTTCTTCCAAGTTCCAAGTTCCAACCTTGAGAATAAGGTTGTTTTGGGTTAAAAGAGGTAACCGATGGCGGTCCGGCTTAATCGGTGATGGTTAGGGGTAACCAACGTTGGTCAAGGTAGGATTTTCTAGGTTTACTAAACTTAGGGAGATCCTCCTGATTTTCTTAGATCTCATGTCATTATCCCATGATCAAACTCCAAACTTCTTGTGAGCATGCAGGAATATGGTTAGAGGGAATGTATGCATTGCTTTTTAGGGTTTGGGTAAGTCTTAGTTAGTTATGGTAACTTGCTAAGAATAGGTCTTAGGTTGAGTTAGCTTGGTGAGGTGTCTAAGTGAACTATATGTGTAGATATTATTTAAATAATGAATATAGTGAGGATAAAGTAGTAATTTAATTAAATTACTTAAATTAATATTAGTGGGGTGAAGGGGGTCATGGCTAGGTAAATGTAATAAAGGGGGGCTTATATGTTGAGGGATGAAGGGGAGTGTGACCTAATTTTAGTGTCTATAATAATGATGTGCACGATCCATTACTTATATCTTTTTGTCTATCTCCCAATAAATGGTATGCCTCCTAAAAATGTATTTAGCATTAAATGTGGTTTTTTCACTAAATATTCCCTTAAGTTCTCACCCACGCACCCAATCTTGTATGAAAAACCTCCATAACCTTCCGGCACACAAAAATCCTTACAGACTAAAGACTCTTATGCATGCGTTCGCAACATCGAATGTACTTCTTCCGTCCTTGACCTGATTTTTGTCATTGCCTACCTCATGTTATTCCTGTGCTTCTCATCCTTTGTATGTGGTCTTTGTAAAGCCTTCCTGACACCAAAATTTCTCATCCACCTTTTTCCACATGTGCTCTCCTACCTTATGCACTTTTGATCTTTTAACCCAGGCCATTAAAACACAACTTTCACTTCCAAAGCCTCTATTTCACTTCACTCTACTCCACCCCACACTAAAATAGATGTACAGCCCTCTACGCATACACAACCTTTGAAAGTAATGTAGTTACTGGTGCACAAGGTGTGCAAAAATAACACAACAGAAAGGAACAAGTGACAATAAATGGAAACACAAGGAAAATAAATGCATTAAGGGAAATCCTAGGCTAACTGGAAAAATTTCCTTATTTACAAACACAAGACTTATTTATAGTAGGGCTTTAGCCTACTCCCATTGAAATGACTTGGTAGTCTCATCCCATCCAACGCTTGTAACTAGAAAGCACTTGAATCAAGGATGTACGAGATGATGTATGGTCCCAACCAATGGACTTTCAACTTCCTAGGATGGTGTAGAAATTTAGAGTCATATAAAAAAACCATCTACCCAACCTCAAATTATTTGTTTTGATATGACGATCATGCCATGCTTTTTGTCTTTCCTTCTCTGTCTTTTGACTCCATCTAGCAAGTGATCACCTTTCATCTAGCTACATTAATTTATCAATCCTCTCTTTAAGCACTTTTTCATCATCCAATCCTATTATGCACGATATACGTAGAGATGGTAGCATAAATTAAATTGGTAACATAGCCTCCATGCCAAATACCAATTAAAATGGCATGGCCTTATTCAACCTCTTGTAGGTTTTCCTATATGCCCATAGGACAAATGATACCTTTTCATCCCAAGCTTGTCTTCCCACATCACAAATATTTGTCACGGCGTGTGACTCAAAATTTTGTTAAAAGCCTCAGCCAGATTCCATTTTCTTGGGGATGATAAGGGTTGATGTTGTGATGGGCCACCATAAATTATGTCAATAGAATCCTAACCGTTTCATTCAGAAAATGGGTACCCCTATAACTAGTTAGGCTTAAAGTACATCTATACCTACTGATTATGTTCTCCCATAAAAATCTAGTTGTTGTTGCTATAGTGCAATCCTTTATAGGTGTTTCCTCTACCCATCTTCTTAAGTAATCGATGCAAGTGATGATATAGTGTGATTTTTTCCTTCACGTGGCAAGGGAAATAGGTCCTAAAAATTCAATTGCCCATTTTTCAAATGGTTTTGTGCGGGCTATTGGTCTTAAGGGAATCTCATCCCTCCTTCTAGGTTTTCTAAGGCACTCGTAATGGTCACTATATGAGGAAAAAGTGACAAGCAAGCATGGGAATCTACAAGTAACTCTTCCTTGCACCCGACCTCCCGAGGTCATGCCGAGACAGCCGGTGGGGATGGATTATGCGTGGGGTATGGGTAAACTAGTTAGGCAATCTTATATCTTCAACACACACTAATGGAATCTGTGAATCTAAGGCAAAGAAGGCCCTCCTAACCTGAACTGGCATGATAGATCAGTCAACGAGGATGACTGCTCGAAGGCTCCAATCAATATTAAGCTCTGGCGTGATCCGATCTATAGGTTGTGGGATACGAGGAAAATGACTTGGGATTGTTTCATGTATATCTCCAGATAGGGTCATAGGATGGATGATGGATATGGTGGATTCTACGGGTGATTCTCCGGCCTAGTCTAGAAATCCTTAGCTTCGTTAGCTACTATATCCAACAGGGATAACTATGTGATGATAATAGGCGGAAGTGGAGTGGATCTGAATACTAATGTGCGTAAACCAACGTCAACGTCGGATTGACCTGTGGACTCGTTGGGTTGTGGGATTTGTGAATCACAACCGTAGATTCATGGTTGTTGTGGACTCTTATGGTTATGTGTGGAATTAGTCCCTAATCCCTAGTATCTAATAGTCGTATGCCTTTTCAAAGCCTCTATATTAAGAATTAACTTGGTTGTGTAATCTTTTCAAAGTATCTTACAGTGTTCTTAACTGAATTCTTAATCTAGTGTCTATATCAGTGAGAGTATCTCCTATGTCTGGCTGTGGGACCAAAGGATCACAACCGAATGTTTTCTCTCTTTCAAGCCCTTCTACAATCATATGGATGTTTATCTAGGGTAACCTATAGTTTGGCTGGTTTGACTAGAATATGTTTATCATATGGATGTTTATATGGATGTTTCTCTTAACTATGAGTTGATCTCTTGTAAGTTTGTTGTTGTTTGGAAGACTTGAATTCAAAGATTCTGGTCTATATCAGTTATTGTTGTGACAAGATTGGGTTGAGGCATGATAGGCTCGAATACGTATTCTCTAGGCTCCCTAGGTCTCGTGATGGAAAAGGAAATGATATAAAGCTAACTAATGACAGAATAAATTGACTACGCAAGATATATCTATGTATATTTCTAAATCTGATATTTTGATAAGCTACTAAATAGAATTCAAAAGAGAAATTATCTAATATATCTAGAAATTGACAACTAAACTAATAACAAAATTAAAACAAACAAAGCAGCTGAGTACAACTACTTGTCTGTGTAGTTGTGAATCTACTCTAAGTAACTAGATAACTAATCTAATCTATTTGAAAGACTCTTGATCCTACCTCAGAAGTGAGGAGTGAATCATAGTTTCTCAGAAACTATTAATCCCCATAGCTTCCCTGGCAATATCGAAAGTAAAATTAACTTAAATGAAATGATTGGCTACTCTACTTGATATGATTTAACTAGAACTTTGAAAGCTTGAACCTAGATTTTATAGAATAGTGGAAAATCCAATGGTGTGTGGCCTTGTCCCCTCAGTGTGATTTCCTCATTCTTTCGTGCTTACGTGGATCCATAAAAGTGTGTAATGCTAGCATCAGCAGAAGTAGATATGGGACAATGGCAGCTTAGGATGTAGAATGAATACAATGCAAGTAGGAGAGGGATAGCACAAGAGAACAAAGCTTGGCTTATGTAATTCCTAGCGGGATTTATTGCAAGTCATGCAACATAAAATGTCCAAAACCTAAAACTATCCTATTTGATGAGCAGAACCTGTAACTTTAATGTCTTCCTACTGAAAATAAGACTATCCTACTCCAATTTATTGGATGAAATAATAACAACACTTGCACAAGGAGAATATGTGGCTTTCAACAGATAAACAACACTATCATGCATACAACAAATGAAACTATGAATCCTAAACAAAATTGAAAGGCTAAGCCATTGAAATAAGAAATTCAGAGGAAAATTTGAGGGGTAAATTTGAGGGGCACAAGCTAGCTATTTATAGAATCCCATTTACCCAAAGGTGAAAACCAAATTGATCTCTTAAACCATAAACAATGCAAAAACACTATTCCAAGGGACCAGAATCATACATACAAGAAAAGGCGGTGAAAAATGCTGGTAAACATTGAAAATTTAGATGAGTCACATTGAAAAGAGCATTCGGAAAACACACGAAGGATCGCATCTCGCTGCCAAGGCGGTGGTCACAAGACCATCGTCCGTGCAAGGCATTGGTTTCACACTGGAGACCGAAAAGTAAAGAAACATAGGGGGAAGGAAAAAGCAAAGCACGCAAGGGCTAAGCGGGCATGCAGGATGTTAACGCATACTTGGAGAGCTTTTCCAGATTCCGAACACCTTACGAGGAGACTTGTATCATCATTAGGGCACGTGTAACATTGTTCCAGTGGTGCAGTACCCTACAATTTTGGGTACGTACATATTTCCCCCGAGAAGTGTTTTAGCCATGAAGAGGCGTTAAATGGTGGGTCTAAGTATGACGGTCCCAAAATGGGAAATTAGAAGTTATACTCGATACGTCCTTGTGTCGAAATGACACCATCCAAAATTCCCTGCCACCGCAAAATGAAAAGACAATTCAAGTGTAGATAGACAAAATAGATCGAAAAATAAACACTAAAATATTATGAAATGAGGACGTACCATTTGTGTGGGGATAAAAACTTACCTCTGTCAGTGCTCCAAACCTGTAAAAAGGGGCATTCAAAACAATTCAGGTTGCTATATATGTAAAAGTGGGCCCATTTTCCTATTCATTTGCACATGTTGATTTGGTTGATTTTGAGCTCTGGGACCCACGATGACGGTTTCTGACGAGAGTATAGTCAAAACGTTCAGGACGAGATCATGATCATGCCTCCACGAGTGGAACACCAACCACGAGATCATAGGTTAGTTTTTCTTGATTGTTTTTGCCCCCAAAATGTTAAAATGGTGAAATATTTGTCATGGGGGGATCATTTTCAAAAAAATTAGTTTTAATAGGGTCAAATAGGGGGGCTGCCTACTGGGTAGGCTTTGGTTGAGTCAAAATGGCCTTTATTTTGTGTTTTTACCCGCTTTTAGGGAATATGACTCATGTGGGTTTTGGGACACAACCGCCGCCCGAGCAGGTGGTGAAGCACGAGACCACCTCCCTAATCAGGGCGGCGGTTACAAGACCACCACCTTTAAGGAGGTGATTACGGAACCATAGGCCGCTCAGGCTGCGGTCCTACATAGAATGTACAAATAATACTTATTTTAATTCATATTTTCATTTTTAGCATCCTTTCCTACTTTCATGATTTTTCTAATGTCACTTGGATACTAACTTACTCTATTTTGTGTTTTTGGGTGTATGCAGTGAAGGAGGAGTATATCTAATGGAGTCGGGAGAGGGAGTGTGATTAGCTTTCGGAAGAATTGGATGCCCTTTCTCGGGATGAGTGAGACACTCTTCGAGGGGGTATATGTGTGCATATCACGGGTCCCGCATGTTACACCGTCTAGTCACATACTTTGTGACTTATTTTCATATTGGGATGTAGATCGGAACACTTTCTGATTACCAGGGGTCCGGGGTGAGTGGACCATTACTTTGGAGGATTTTACCATATCTTGGGGGTCCCGATTATTGGGAGATGACTCACTCTTGAGATAGTAGGGTCACGGGCTCAGACAGACAGTGGGCCTCATATATGGGAGATGTAGTTATCTCCACTGGTTCGAAGAAGGGGGTGAGGGTCTGATCTATTCCTAGCCTACCTATCCCCTTGATTCATCAAGCCATTATGGGGATCCTTTCCTCGAGATTGATCGGGGACAAGGGAGGAGACACCTTACTGTATTTCTAGTCCCCCATCATTACACAGATTAAGGGGCATGGCCTAGATTTATGCCTGGGGATCCAACATTCTTGGGACCACCTATCATGATTTGTATCGGGTGGTCCATTTATAGGGGTAGTCATTGAGCCATCTGACCCTAGTTATGAGCTGGTTCTATGAGCATTTCATCCCCTATGGGAGAGGTGTAGAGGTGGCAGATCCCAAAGCTGTGAGAGCAGCCAGATGGATCGACATGTTGGTGCTCAGAGAACCTCACTAGCTAGTCGCATCCTTGACCACTGATGACATGGAGGCCACACCTTATCAGGCCATGGTAGGTTTATGGGGCAAGGAGGCTCTTACTTTGATTTCTTTCTCCACCATAGGGCAGCTTGTTGATAGGATGGGGAGGGTGGAGATACATCCGTTTGGTCGAGTGCCCCAGCAGTTTGGCCTTCCATACGTGGGTATGCTTCCCCAAGTGGTACCATTATATAGATCAGTCCGGGAGGCTAGAGGAGGTCCTAGAGATCAGGGTTGGACAGTTGTTACTCCTAGTTTCCCATTACAGCTAGGAGGGTAGTACGAGCTCGAGGGAGAGTGGGTGCTCCTCAGGCACCCTTGCTTTAGATTGCCACCGGTCCCACCCATAACAGCAACGACCCCATTGACATAGACTCTGAGTCCGAGGAGTTCACAAGGGGAGACGGAGGAGGAGACCGAGGCTGAGGTTAGTGAGTCGGGCAGAGAGGAGGACAGTGATCTTGAGTGGCATGACACTTAGGATATCTTACAGGAAGAGAGGGCAGAGTAAAGTGTGGAGAGGGTGACTCTAGTTTCAGAGGAGCCACTCTCTCAGGACTTGGCCGAAGAGGATGAGTCCATAGTAGGATGTTATGTGGCCCTAGGCATAGGAGGAGCACACCAGTCAGCGGTGGCATCTGTGGTAGGTGCCGACCCTAGAGATCCATCTTGGAGGCCCAGAGATCCGAGTGAGTTATCATCCTTCCTTTTAATGTTTGTTTCTAGTTAGAATTTCCTTAGTTGCTATCTCTCCTTTTGTTTACATTTGTTTCTATCTCTTGATTATTTCTAATTGGGTTTTTCTCCTTTTCTTGCAGAGACTGTTGATGAGTGGCGAGACTTGATTCGCCGGGTATGCACTGATACCCTGATGATCCCTATGGAGAAGACCCATGCAGAGCTATCCATGGATGCAGGGGAGCCCTCAGCAGCTGGTAGGCATACCGACATTTTTTCCCCTGTCTGGCATGTGGCCAGGATGGTGACCTCCCTCCATACCAAGCTAGCAGGGTATAGGACAACAGAGCGCCTGATGAGGAGTCACTCTCATGGCGAGGCCACAACTACTCCTCGGGACCGTGAGCCCTCCGTGCACTCAGAGTGCCGCGTAGCCGGAGTCCTAGACATGGGTGTGCACCCTCAGAGGGATCTCATAGGGGTTGAGAGACCATTTGTATGATGTATTTGTATTTTCCGGGCTCTTTGAGTGTTTTGACCATGCTTAGCGCATGATGGCATTGTACAAGAAATTTGACTATATATATATTCTTTTTGGATTAGACTCTTGGTATCAATGTTCTTGTGATTTTCTTTCATATGTAAATTACAATGTTGTTTTTATATGCCTTTCAGAATGTATGTAATGGAGAAAAAATGATACAAATGTTTTCTTTCTTTTTGTATTTCATGATGCTGATGTATGATAATGTAGACACAACGTGATTTTGAACTTTAGTTTCTATAAGAAATTTTTGGTACTTCATTTTTGTTTTGACAAAATGAGATGATAAACTGGTATGATGAGTAGATGAACTTGCCCCATTCCTATCTCCATGCAACTAGTAAGATGCGAGGGCTCATCACCGAGAGCTAGAAAGGGCACAAGTTGTGAAATTTGTTGAATGGTAGTGATGAGAGATAGACAAATATTTGGTGGAACCAAATTAGGATGCTACAAACCTACTCTACTCAAGTGACTCCATAGTTTAGAATGCTACTTGCTTTGTGGTTTATCTAGACTTAGATCCGTAGATGGCCACATGGTTGACAAAATCTGGTTTTTAGGGTTTTGAACTCTCTTGGAATTTTGGACATCTGATTCATTCGTTTTTGACTCAAGATTTCAAAGGTTCATTTGAATTGTTTGCTGACTACCTTCAACGTTTATTGTTAAGAGGACCCCCCATACCCTACCCCATGCTACTAGTCAGAAGCGTGGGCTTATCACCATGGATAAGGTATAAGTGAGTAAGGGCATTCCCATCCTTTCCCAACCCTACGTCACTAGTAAGAGACGCAAGCTCATCACCGAAGGTTGGTAGGGCAAGGAAATGTGTAAAAATAAAATTTTCTGTTTGATCTATATTTGACTTGTTTATTTGAGAAAAATGTCAGTATGTTCTTACTTCCAAAGAGATATGCATACAGGATAGATGTGACATGATGAAGCTTCTAGAACAAACCATAGGCAAGACACCTATCCTAGGGAGAAACCAAAAGTGAGAACAAGCATGCAGACCTTGGTATGGTTACCGTTAAGACTTTTTCATATCTAGCTTTGTATGGATGAAATGATTCTGAAATGGTGATGATGTTATGAAAATGAAGAAGTATGTTTTGAAAGATAATGTCAATATCATCAGAAGCTTGTAATGAATTTCTTTGGGAATAATTTCCTTGATCACAAGATTTGTATGAAACAAGTGGAAAAAATGAACCTAACTACATGAAGATGTAATGTAGATATAATTATATAGATAGTGCTGGTCATTTATGCATAGAATTGCTTAAGGTGTAGGGAATTAATAGTTTCACCAAATTCCTCACCCTCCAATGTGCATAAGAGATATGCACCATTTCCATAGTCCTTCATGATTTGGTATGGGCCCAACCATTTGGGCCGAAATTTCCTCCCTTCGCTGGTCTTTTTATTGATCTCGGCTGTCTAGTCTTAGAACTAGATCACCTTCATATATGTCTCATTCATAGACCTTCTTGTTACACTTCCAACACATCCGGTTAGCATAGACTCTGTGCCGATGTTCAGCATCTAACATGGCTTCATCTAGGCTTTCTAGTTGGGAGAGACATGCTTCTCTATAAGGGTCTTGTTATCCAAAATTCACCCCCTAGGGTGATTTTTGATAACATGCATCAGAATATTCAAGTCCTAGGAAAATTGATTGATTCGGGCCAAAATCATGTTGCTAGAGTCCCCTCAAATATTTTCTAAGTCCCCTGTCTGAGAGGAAAAGAGCAAGCTCTGAGAAAATGCAAGAAAGTTACAGAGAACAAGTTTGGGCCAGGAAAAATTGTGAAAATCGGCTAAGTCCTAGTCCGTAACAAAGTGGAACATTTGGGACAAAAGTACGTGAACCGCCCGAACGACCGAAATGAGTCCAGGTGGCCCAAAAAAACATATGGGACGCGCGAGCAAAAGGCGCGAACCGGCCGAACCGGCCGAAAAGAGTCAAGTCAGTCCGAAGCAAAGTGGGACAAGCGGGCCAAAAATGCCCGAACCGGCCGAATCGGCCGAAATGAGTCCAGAGGGTCCAAAATCAAATGGGACATCTGGGACAAATGGACGCGAAATGCCCGAATCGGCCGAAATGAGTCCAAAGGGCCCAAAATCAAATGGGACATCTGGGACAAATGGACGCGAAATGCCCGAACCGGCCGAAATGAGCACAAAGGGCCCAAAATCAAATGGGACATCCGGGACAAATGGAGGCGAAGTACGCGAAGGAGCCGAGGACCAATCAGAAACTGCCACGTGTCCTCACAGGAGAAAAAGTCAAAAGGTCAAAGGGGCGAGTTATCGAGCGCTGAACCGAACCAATGAAATGGCGCCACGTGTCCAAGTTTAAGGGGCCCACAAGCAATTTCAAAAGGAAAGCCCACGAAAGACGGAGGAGAGAGAATTGCTCGTCCAATCAGCACGTGCCACGTGTCGTCCAGACGGTGAAGAGCGGGAAAACATTTTAAAATCCGTTTTGGTCTGCTCCGTGCCCTAAATCTTCAGATCGCCATATCTTTTGATCCAGAGCTCGGATTTCCACGTTCTTTATATCAACGGAAATCTCATGAAATTCTCTACATGATTCTGGGGTTAATATCGAGTTTTGGTGCAGTTTGGAGAGAGAAAATCAAGAAACAGATCTGACGCGTGATACAGCAGAAGTGACGCTTCAACAACCAGCTTTAATGCAGCAGACAGCCCGCCGTTTTGCCAGGATCCGCCGCTTCTACCATAATGAGATGATTTAAAATACGACCTGGAGGTGGTTGGAGTAGATCTGACTTTCCTCTTTCTTCCTTCTCTCATTCTTCCTATATATTGTAAGGAGTGGCAAAATATAAAAAGTTGTTCATTCTTTCTGCTCTGCCCTCCCTTCTTTTCTTCTCTAGGGTTGAAAATGGAGTTCGACCTCCTCCCTTTCTCCGTAATGGCGTTCCCGCCTTTTACCATTAATGGAATGATGTTCTCTGTGCAAACCTCCTGGAGCAACAAAACGTGTTCTCGTGATGCATCCGTCCATCCTCTCTCATTTTTGCTTGTCTCTCTTCTTGCCTCTCTTCATAAGTGCAGTGTATTCGTGTATGTTTGAATGTTCATTGCAGGTTCGGAGCTGTGTTCATGGAGTTTTGGGACATTTTCTGTGTGAAATCTATCCTTGGGTTTGTGATGCTTCTGTCCATCCTTCCCAATGGCTCACCTCTCTTTGTCCCATGGCAGTTTTGATAGATGTTCAACATCCTCCTTCTCTGGTGTATCACCGTTTTAGTGTAGGCTTTTGTTCTTTTCCTTTCTCTCTCTCTCTCTGTCTCCTTGGCATGGTTAGATTAGGATTAGATTAGCTTGCCTGCACTGGAATAGCTTGTGGCAGGTAGTTTAGGAGCAGGAACCAGCCTTCTCTGGAGATTCCTCTCTCGGTTTTACAAGTCCCACGCTTGGAGAGAGGTTTCCATGTTGTGCAATCACACTGGATGCCTGAACATCAACCTAGAAGCCTGATGTGTGTCCAGGGGTGCTGTGATTTTGCACTAACAGTTTTGGCACGCCCGGTGGGACCTTAGAGGTCTTTCACTTCATCTTTTGCAGGTTGATGTGTTCCTGTGAAGATTTCAGCCTTTGGAGGCACTTGCAAACACATCTGGCGACTCCATCTGGTCAACAACCCATCTCTGAAGTTGCAGACCTTCCTTTCCATTCATTTTCATTCATTTTCCATTCATCCTTCTTTCCATCTCTTTCATTCTTTCCCATTCCATGAGGTTGTGCAATCATGACTTCATTTCCATCATGGATTTCACATCAACAACAGCAATATATTCCACCTCCAACACGTTTTACAAATCCTCCAAATCAGCATTTTGAGCAGATTCAAGATCAGTATGCATACCCATATGAACAGCAGTGCCAAAGTCAGTTTGGCTATGGAGCTTTCCAAGAGCAAGAGTATGCATACAATGAAGACAATCAGATCCAAGATGCTGGTCTGTTGGAGAAAATCCAAAAGATGGAGGTGGGGATGGTGCAGTCCAGAGCAACAGCTCAAATGAGAGCTTTCGGAATCGGTTACAGGACTCCTTGTCCATGGGGAGGCCCTTTTCCAAGACACTTCAGCCCTCAGGAGAAGCTGGACTTCATGATAAAGATGCTGCCCCAACTTGCACAATGGACAGCAGAGATAGAGGCCTACAGACTTGTTGAACAACCTTGTCAATGGGTAAGTTCTACACCATCATCTGGTTTCTCTCTTCCCATTACTCAAGCAGCATCATCTCATTTGGATTTGCAAATTTTAAACTCTCCAACTGCTGTCCCAAATGTTGAATCCATGTCTCCACCTCTCAGTCTTCCATCTCATCTCGATTCTTCTTTCCTCTTCCCTTCCAAACAGTCATCCCCTCCACAAGAGCTAACAGAAATACCCCCTCCTCCAAAGAAACAAGAGGTTTCACCGCCTCCACCACCACACAAAATTGTCAAATCAGTTGAGTTTCAACCTATCCCTCCTATTGCATTCCCAAATCCATGTTGGGAGGATGAAAATCAGAATGCCAGTCAAGGAAAACAACAGCAAAAAGAGAGGCCAAACAAAGATGAAGAAATTCAAAGTCTGAAGAGTTGGGCTCTTAGATTTGGGATAACAAAGACCCCCTTGATGGTTAAGCCTACAGAAGAGGCTAAGGTTGAACAAATGGTGGTGAGGACTGATTCTATTGCAGCAGAAGAAGAAGATCTTGCAGTCCCAACTTGTCCTCTAGAGCAGCAGAATGAAGAGTTTGACTTGACAAACTTCATGCTAGAGGGAGAGTTTTATCAAGAGCAAGATTCTCTTCAAGTAATAGAGGAAGGCGAAGCTGCTCCAAATCCAAAAGAAGAGGAGCACAATCTAGCTGTGGAGGAGAAAGTTGTAGATCCAAGAGCTCTGAGCACAAAGCAGGCTACAGGAGAACCTTCAGTTCTTCTTTCCACTTCATCTCTCTCAAGTTCTAGTACTGAAAAGGAGTTTGATCTCTCAAACTCGATATTGGAGAGTAAAGGAAACCATGGTGGTCAAGTTGCAGATCAAGAGGACACCATGGAGGAAGTTGAACATGAGCAGCAGGACAGCAATGAGGCAGTTTACCTGTCAGATTTGGAGGACTGTTTTGATGGAGAAGAGCTGGTTGAGTTTTCACCATTCTCTTTTTCATCATCCACATTCCAAACACAAGAGCCTGCTGCCATGAAGGAGAACTTTCATTTACAGCAGCTTGCATCTTATAGCAGCCCTTTGGAATCAAAATTGGAAGATTCTAATCTTCCCTGTTCTTCATTGGAGGAAGAGAAAGGACAGAAGAATTCCACCATTTCTTCCACATCATCCATTCAGGTGGGTCTACAAGAAGACTCCATTCTTGGAGTTGAAAATCAGAGCTATGGGCATATCAAACTGATCAGACCTTGCCCAATCAGATATTTGGCTTCATTGGAGCCAAAGGAGAAGCCACAACCAGTCATGCTTGCTTCTGAGCATGAGGATGAGCTACAAAGTACCAAGGATCAGCTGCCATACCTCTCCAATCCAAATGCAGAGCAACTAAAAGAGGTATTGGATTTTTTAGTTGATACCTTGATGATTTGGATAGAAGACCAGCTTCTTGCTGATTTTCCATCCATCCAAACAGCCATGATCAGTGCCAAATCAATTGCATGGCTGCCAATTTTGAAGAAAGGAAGCTATTTCTCACAACAAAATTCAGCAGGTTTGTTTAGCTTGCCTTTGCTTCCAGTTAGAGTAGAGTAGCTAGGTTTGCTTTCAGTAGAAGAAGTGCTTGTGCACACTCTGCATGTTCCATTTGGGGCATGTATGATTTTCAGTTTTGTACATAGTTTTGGTGTTGCTGGTTCCTGCTCTTGCATTACAGTTCATTTCAAAGTGGCATCTTGGTGAAGACACTCCAGTGTTCAATGGGTTTCAAGTGGCTCGAGGGAGGTTTTCAAAGTTCGATCAGTTGCAGGGTTGCAACTCATGACTCCATGCCCAATGGATTCTTCAGCACCGATCATTCATCTAGCAGTGCAGATGACCCCGCCATTGAGTCACTAAAATCAAGTTATCCAAAATTCACCCCCCTAGGGTAATTTTTGATAACATGCATCAGAATATTCAAGTCCCAGGAAAATTGATTGATTCGGGGCCAAAAATCATGTTGCTAGAGTCCCCTCAAATATTTTCTAAGTCCCCTGTCTGAGAGGAAAAGAGCAAGCTCTGAGAAAATGCAAGAAAGTTACAGAGAACAAGTTTGGGCAGAAAATTGTGAAAATCGGCTAAGTCCTAGTCCAGAACAAAGTGGGACAAATGGGACAAAAGTACGCGAACCGCACGAACCGACCGAAATGAGTCCAAAGTGCCCAAAAAAACATATGGGACCTTGCGAGAAAAAAAGGGCGCGAACCGCCGAACCGGCCGAAAAGAGTCAAGTCAGTCCGAAGAAAAGTGGGACAAGCGGGCCAAAAATGCCCGAACCGGTCGAATCGGCCGAAATGAGTCCAGAGGGTCCAAAATCAAATGGGACATCTGGGACAAATGGACGCGAAATGCTCGAATCGGCCGAAATGAGTCCAAAGGGCCCAAAATCAAATGGGACATCTGGGACAAATGGACGCGAAATGCCCGAACCGGCCGAAATGAGCACAAAGGGCCCAAAATCAAATGGGACATCCGGGACAAATGGAGGCGAAGTACGCAAAGGAGCCGAGGACCAATCAGAAACTGCCACGTGTCCTCACAGGGGAAAAAGTCAAAAGGTCAAAGGGGCGAGTTATCGAGAGCCGAACCGAACCAATGAAATGGCGCCACGTGTCAAATTTTAAGGGGCCCACAAGAAATTTCAAAAGGAAAGCCCACGAAAGACGGAGGACAGAGAATTGCTCGTCCAATCAGCACGTGCCACGTGTCGTCCAGACGGTGAAGAGCGGGAAAACATTTTAAAATCCGTTTTGGTCTGCTCCGTGCCCTAAATCTTCAGATCGCCATATCTTTTGATCCAGAGCTCGGATTTCCACGTTCTTTATATCAACGGAAAGCTCATGAAATTATCTACATGATTTTGGGGTTAATCTCGAGTTTTGGTGCAGTTTGGAGAGAGAAAATCAAGAAACGGCTCTGACGCGTGATACAGCAGAAGTGACGCTTCAACAACCAGCTTTAATGCAGCAGACAGCCCGCCGTTTTGCCAGGATCCGCCGCTTCTACCATAATGAGATGATTTAAAATACGACCTGGAGGTGGTTGGAGTAGATCTGACTTTCCTCTTTCTTCCTTCTCTCATTCTTCCTATATATTGTAAGGAGTGGCAAAATATAAAAAGTTGTTCATTCTTTCTGCTCTGCCCTCCCTTCTTTTCTTCTCTAGGGTTGAAAATGGAGTTCGGACCTCCTCCCTTTCTCTGTAATGGCGTTCCTGCCTTTTACCATTAATGGAATGATGTTCTGTGCAAACCTCTGGAGCAACAAAACGTGTTCTGTGATGCATCTGTCCATCCTCTCTCATTTTTGCTTGTCTTCTTCTTGCCTCTCTTCATTGCAGGTGTCTGTGCATGTTTGAATGTTCATTGCAGGTTCGGAGCTGTGTTCATGGAGTTTTGGGACATTTTCTGTGTGAAATCTATCCTTGGGTTTGTGATGCTCCTGTCCATCCTTCCCAATGGCTCACCTCTCTTTGTCCCATGGCAGTTTTGATAGATGTTCAACATCCTCCTTCTCTGGTGTATCACCGTTTTAGTGTAGGCTTTTGTTCTTTTCCTTTCTCTCTCTCTCTCTCTGTCTCCTTGGCATGGTTAGATTAGGATTAGATTAGCTTGCCTGCACTGGAATAGCTTGTGGCGGTGTAGTTTAGGAGCAGGAACCAACCTTCTCTGGAGATTCCTCTCTCGGTTTTACAAGTCCCACGCTTGAGAGAGGTTTCCATGTTGTGCAATCACACTGGATGCCCGAACATCAACCTAGAAGCCCGATGTGTGTCCAGGGGTCTTTGTGATTTTGCACTAATGGTCTTCATCTAGAATCCCTTGTAATGAGATGCAGAGACTGGGTATTTCAACCTCAAGTGGGAGAACTACTTCCGCTCCGAATACCAGCGAGAAAGGAGTTGCTCCTGTTGGTGTTCTTATTGAGGTTCGGTGGGCCCACAAGGCTGGGTATAACTTTAAATGCCAATATTTTTGTTTTCTTTCACCGTTTTAAGGAGAATAGCTTTCAATGTTTTATTTGTTGCTTCAGCTTGTCCATTGGCTTGAGGGTAATACAGGGAGGCTATATGATGGCTTATTTTAAATTTATTGCATAGTTCACGAACCTCATCATTCTTAAAAGAAGTCCCATTATCTATGATAATGATTTGTGGGACACTATACCTATAAATGATCTGGTTCAAAATGAACTTGGTGATCACGGAACCTAGTACAATGGTGAGAGGCATAGCCTCTACCCATTTGGTAAAATACTCGGTGGCCATGATTATGAATTTATGGCCATCTGTAGATGAGGGAGAGAATTTCCCTATCAAATCTATCCCCCATGTAGAAAAGGGACATGGAGTAGTGATTGGTTGTAGAGCTTGTGCTGGCATGTGAATCTCGTGGGAGAATTCTTTGCATTTATGACACCTACGTACAAACTCTACTGCGTCATGTTCTAGAGTGGGCCAGAAATAGCCCATCCAATGTATTTTGTGAGTGGTGGCATGACCACCGAAGTGGCCTCCACATATTCCACTGTGAGATTTGTGGAGAATCTTCTTGGATTCTTTTGTGTCAACACACCTTAGAAGCATTCCATCGAAAGCCTTATGATAGAGCACTTGTTCTATAATAACATATTTAGCTACGATAATGCGTAACCGCCTTCTTTTTTGCGGCGTAGCACCTTCTAGATATGTATGGTTTGTGATATAATTAATAATATCAGTATACCAAGGACATTCAGAGATGGGAGGTCTAGTTTCAATGTAATATATGCATTCATCGGGAAAGTCCAAATTGACTAGATCGCCTCCGTCTAATGGGTTGTCAGCTAACCAATCTGCTATGATTTTTCCCTTAACAAACTTTTGATTTACAAAAGTTAATTCAAATTCACCCATTAAGGTCATAAAGTGTCCAGCCTTCTTAGACAAGGACCCTTGTGTGAGGAAGGTTCGTAAATGGTCTATTTTTACAATGACCCTCATTTCTTGATTTAGCATGTAATGTCTTAAGCATTTGGTTGTGAAGACTATGGCAAGGCACTCTCATTCTACTTGCATATAGCGTGTTTCATAATTGAGTAATGTGCAGCTTATAAAATAAATCACGCGTTCTCTCTTGTCATCGTCTTCTTGAGCTAGCATACAGGCTAGTGAGACATTGGTAGCTTGTGAATATAAGATTAAAGGGCGATCTGGTTTAGGTGGCATTAGCGTGGGTGGTGACAACAAGAAATGCTTAACTACTTCAAAAGTGTCATTGCAGTCATTAGTCCAATCGATATTGTACTCTTTCTTGAGTAGATTGTTGATTGGATGAATGGAAAAGCTTAAGTCTAGGATGAATCTTCAGATTGCACCAAGTTTCCCAAGAAATGACCTGATTCCCGATTCATCCAATGGTGGGATCATTTCAAGAATAACCTAGATTTTGGCTGGGTCTACATCAATCCCTCATGACGATATAATGTAACCGAGGAGCTTCCCTCCTGTCACACCAAATACGCATTTTTCTGGGTTTAGTGTGACTTTGTATTCTATCAAATGTGAAAGAATGATACGAAGCACTTCCGGGTGATCACAACGCTTCCTGGCCTTAGCCAACAAGTCATCTACATAGGATTCCATGATCTTGTGAATAAGATCATGAAATATGTATGTCATTTCCCACTGGTATGTAGCGCCAGCATTCTTGAGACCGAATGGCATAATAGCGTAGCAATAGGTTCCCCAAGGAGTTATAAACGTGGTTTTGGCTTGGTCTTGTTCAGATATTCTTATTTGATTGTATCCTGAGAATCCATCCATGAGAGACAAAACCTTGAATCTGGCTGTTGCATCAACGATGACATCAATGGATGGTAATGGGAAGTCGTCCCTGGGGAAATCTTTGTTAATGTATCAAAAGTCTATGCAGATGCATATCTTCCCATTATTTTTGAGAATGGGAATGATATTAGATACCCATTGAGAGTAATCGACCGGCTTGATGAATCCTACTTGGAGGAGTTTCATTACTTCTTCCTTTACCATGAGAGCCACCTTGGGTTTCATTGGTCTCAATTTTTGTTTAACTGGCTTTGCATCTAATTTAGTGACGAGGTTATGTACTGCGATGTGTGGTGTAACCCCTATCATTTCTTTATAATTAAATGTAAAAGCCTTCTAATGTTCTTTGAGGATTCGAGTGTGTATTTCTATTTCTTCTGGAGTTAACGAAGATCCTAGTTTCAAGATCTTTGGGTCTTCCTTTGTTCCAATGTTAATATCAATTGTTTCTTTGATTAAAGAAGTGTTACCTTCTTCAAACTCAGGCGGGGCTGGAGGTATTTCCAAATCATGTCCATTCTCTACTGTGTATATGTTGAGTTCTTTTTGTGGGGGAAGCTCTATCATGGGATTTCGAAGTAGGAAGATGAATGTGGGATTAAGGACAAATCTACCTTGTGATGGGTGAGATGTAACACTGCATAGGTGTTTAAGTAATCTAGAGTGGCTCTATCACTATCAACATGGTCTAAGATAATAGAGTTATTCTCAGCTATGTTCATTAAAAGAGGGTTTGACATTATTTTCACTAATGGTTCAGTACGAAGGGATACCATGAAATGGGTATCTTCTAACTCACTGTTTGGGGTGAAGCGTGATGCTAAGGTTGCTATAGAATCCGCAAGAATATTTTTTTCTCACGGGATTGCTTCAATGGATATGAAGTCAAATTCTTTTCTCAAAGTTAATACCGTTGTCTTGTAGAGCTGTAAGTGTTCAGCTCTGGTTTCATACACCTCAGAGACTTGGTTCGCTACTAATTGAGAGTCTCCTAACACCCTGATGTCATTAACACCGAGCCTTTTAGCTATGATGAGACCAAGGAGGAGGGCTTCATACTCCATGCCATTATTTGTACATTCAAAATTTAGTTTAAAGGTGAATGGTAGGATCTTTCCTTAGAAGAAGTAAATATCACACCGCCCACCACCTGTAACGACATCTTTCTCCATCAAAATGGAGAGTCCAATATTTAGTTTAGAAGATGGAAGTTAGGACATTCGCTACATTAATTTCTTCGCTCGGTTACTTCTACCATACAGAGATCCTCTGCTGGAAGAGCACCAACACCTAGGGTATATCCCATACCTACATAATCAAATGGTAGGAAAATTGGTAGATCCTATTCTAGTAAGTCGACAATCTTCGCAGTAGTTCCTAATGATATTGTTTCTACAATGTTAGTCTCATCCTTGAGGGCTGGAATAGTCTTGATTAGGCTCATAGTCTCAAGATCTGTTGTAGGTACCAAATTTTCTTCTGGCTTCACGTTGGTTGGTTTATTAAGTTGGTTTATTGGGAGTTCAAACTCAGAGTAAATGCCTGGTCTTTTCTTTAATTTAGCTAGGTGTATATCGAATGGTTTTGGATCACCTTTGGCTATGAATACCTTTCCTAAGTGCAAGAACCTTACTTCTTGAAATAACGTAGAAGGGATTTCCTTCATATGGTGTATCCATGGTCGGCCGAGGATCATATTATAATTGGTTTCCGATCTATAATATAAAACTCAGTCAGGATTGTTTTGGGTCCTAAGGTAACTGGTAGTATTATAGTTCCAATCGAAGTGGCCTTAAGGCTATCATAGCCTCTTAGCGTATTCCGAGTTGTGGAACAGTTTGTTTCTCCATACCCTAGATTTTGAAGGAAAGAGAAGGCGACTATGTTAACTTCTGCCCCATCACAACCATTGCACATTTAACATAATTGTTATAAACCCACACTTGTAAATGTAAGGCCGGATCACCTCTACGTGCAATCTCAGCGTTTGTTGGCATTTTGTTTATTTTGAATATAAACTTGGTATCCCTATCCGGCTGCCCCGGAGGGTAGATATCAAAGTATATATGGTTTACCTGTGTTTTAGGAGGTGGAGTGATGTTAATTAAATGACCTAAACCTAATGCCTCTAAAAGAGTAGACCTGTGGGTAGGAGAGTTCCTCAGCAAATCCAAAAAGGAGATGTGAGAGAAGGTTTTTGTTAGGTCATTAATTAGATCATAGGCACCTACGGGTTTCACTAATATTTGTTGGATGTTATCTGTCTCTAGCGAGTAACTTGGACTTGGCTGAGAGGAATACTCTCGTGTCCTTGTTATGGCTTCCACGGGTAGTTCAGTATCTAATTCTACTAAACTGACTATCTTGGGTCATGGTTGACTTCCTAATTGTGGTGCAACAGGTGGATTTAGTGAAGTCGAGGCTTCATAATCATTATTTCCTACCATTACACATTTGTTTGTCCCATTTGGATTTAATTTGTTGTTATTGTGACTTGGGAGCAGATCATTGAAGATCTTGAGGGGAGAATTTTGAGGGGAAACTGCCCCTGTAAAAGTATTTAGTCTTTGGTGACATAGGATTTGCCAAGAACATATCTATGAAAAATTATCTTTTCTCCTCTAGAAAACATTGCATAAATTTATTGTAGTCACGACACGTTCTAGTGTTGTGGCCTCGAATCTTTTGAAAACCACAATACAAGTTAGGATTGTAATTTCTAGGTTGTTGGTTTGGCGTATATTGTGGTCCAAAACTATGATCAAAAATTTGTCTATTAGGATTAAAGTTTTGTTATTTTGTTTTTGGTTTTGGTTCTAATTTTGATATCTAGTTGAGCTCTGTCTTAGACCCTGTGTCTAGATCCACCATTGTTGTTGTTGTTGTTGTGGATGATTAAAATCCACCGAATTGATTATTGGGGTAAAGTTGTTTCGTTGATTGTTAACCAGTGGTGGAGTATTTAGAACATTGACCTTTTTAGCTTGGTTAGTTACCCCATCGGTTGTTGTGCCATGATTTTTGTTAAGGATTTTAGGTCCTTGATTGACATTTGTGGTAGTAGGGTAAGTCGTAGTATTCTGGTTGGGGGTGATTAACCTCCCGTTTGCTCCATACGTCTTACGACCGCTATCTATTGCTACTTGATCTATTTAGAGAGCACTCTCAAGTACTTCATCATAAGTCCTTAGTGGGAACTTCTGGACTTCTTCCTTCACCTCTCTGCTGAGAGAATGAAGGAATAAATCACATAGCTCCATTTGGTCCATGTTTGGAGCACTGGCTGAAGAATAAAGGACTGTATGCCATCTCTAGATGAAATGAGTGAAAGATTCATTGTGCTCTTGTTTAATGTGTAAGAATTCCCTAATTCCTGTTCTTAACAGTTTATTCATGTCAAATGCTTTAATGAACTCTGAAATGAGTTGTTTAAATGAATGGATGGAAGCTTCAGGTATTTTGTAATACCAATTGAGGGCGATGCCCTCCAAGGTTTTGGGGAATATTTTGGCAACAACCCCATCCCAAGGAAGTAGTTCTCGAATGGCTGTGGCATAGGCCTTAATGTGTGTATTTGGGTCTCCCTCCCCTTTGTATTTGGGTAAATCGGGAAGAGGTCTCGGAAGCATGATGCTTCGTATGGTGAAGTCTAAGGGCTCCTTCAAATACTCTGAGTAAGTCCCTATCACATAGGTTTCGACCATTGATGGTGCCTGTTGAGGGGGAGGAGGTGGAATGGGTTGTTGATACAAAGCGTAGCATATGCATTTGCAGGGGCATAAGGAAGCCCCTGTGGTTGAGCAAGCATGCCGGGAGAGGAGAACATATCTCCTTGTGGCAACTTGGAGTACATGTTTAAGTATGAAGGAGTATTCCCCAAGAGTGGATTGTGTTGTACAAGACCGGGAGGTATCATATTCTCCACCCGAACGGTGTTGGAGGTGGCGATTCTAGTTGGTGTTTGTTGCGAATACTAAGGAGGCATGCCCAACGTGCCTATTCCTGTGAGGAGGTCTACTTGGCTAGGATGATGTGGAGGATTGGAATTTCCTGCCTACATGAATTGAGATGTTTGACTCGCTTGAGCAAGTTCTAACCCTCTAACTCTTTCTACTAAAGTCGAAATGACTTCATTTGGTGAAGTCATAGTATTTTTCCTTAGTGGCGTTTGTTGTATATTCTAAGGTTGTATAGGCATGTGATACCCCGCTATGAATTGATCGTTTCCCTGCCAAGTTTCACCGAGGGCATTTCCTATAGGTAGTGGCATGGAGGTGTTTTCTTGAAAAGAGACCTCGGGTCATGTTTGTAAACTTCCTATAGGTGGGTACATACTCCTAGAGCATTGTTCATTCCTGGTGTAATGCACTGAATGTTCATCATCTAAAACTAGGTATGGATTTGATTGTCTGCTAATTTGTGGTCTAAGCAACACCTGAGGAGACAAACCAGATTCTCCTGTGAATGTCATATTGTTCGATCCTGAAGGCTCTGTTTGTTGTGTTTGTGCGAGTTGATCCAACTCCTCTATTTGGAAAGATGAACTATATCTATTCCTTGGAGGTGGATCTTGTGTTGATAATTGGTTATTTGAATAGTTTTCACCCCATACTGAGAGCAAGGGTGATGACTGTCTATTCAATTGAGCGTAGTATGCCTCAAGACCTAGGAGAGGTCTGCCATATGCATCGAATCCCGACATATTAGGGGGTATATGAATACCCACAGAATAATGGGAAAGAGCGAAGGTGGAAGAAAGAGGTAATAAAGAAAAGGGGAAGCACTGTGTGGTTCACGTCGGGTTCACCAATTTTATACAATGGAAAAGTGACAAGTAAGCATGGGAATATAGAAGTAACTCTTCCTCGCACCCGACCTCCCGAGTTTGTGCCGAGATAGTTGGTGGGGATGGATTATGCATGGGGTATGGGTAAACTAGTTAGGAAATCTTATATCTTTGACATGCACTAATGGAATCAGTAAATCTAAGTCAAAGAAGGCCCTCCTAACCTGAACTACCGTGATAGATTGGTTAGCAAGGATGACTGTTCAAAGGCTCCAATCAATATCAAGCTTTGGCGTGATCTCGATCTATAGGTTGTGGGATACGAGGAAAATGACCTGGGATTGTTTCGTGTATATCTCCAGACAAGGTCATAGGATGGATGATGGATATGGTGGATTCTACGGGTGATTCTTTGGCCTAGTCCACAAATCCTTAGCTTCATTAGCTACTATATCCAACAGGGATAATTGTGTGATGATAATAGGTAGAAGTGGAGTGGATCTGAATACTAATGTGTGTCAACCAGCGTCAACGTCGGATTGACCTATGGACTCATTGGGTTGTGGGATTTGTGAATCACAATCGTAGATTCGTGGTTGTTGTGGACCTACTATGGTCATGTGTGGAATCAGTCCCTAATCCCTAGTATCAATAGTTATATTCCTTTTCGGCTTCTATATTAAGAATTAATGAGTTGTGCACTCATTTTGAGTATCTTACAGGCATTCTTGCAACCTAAATTCTTAAGTTAGTGTCTATATCAGTGAGAGTATCTCCGTGCCTAAGTTGTGGGACCAAAGGATCACAACCGAATGTTTACTCTCTTTTAAGCCCTTCTATAGTCATGCAAATGGTTATCTAGGGTAACTTGTAGTTGGGTTGGTTTGACCAGAATATGTGTGCTTGGTCATCTTCTATGTTTAACTCTCTTAACTGTGAGTTGATCTGTTATAAGTCTGTTGTTGTTTGGAAGACTTGGATTCTAAGATTCTGGTCTATATCGGTTATTGTTGTGACAAGATTGGGTTGAGGCACGATAGGCTCAAATACATATTCTCTAGGCTCCCTAGGTCCCATGATTGTCATGCAAAAGGAAATGATATAAAGCTAACTAATGATAGAATAAATCGACTACGCAAGATATATCTATGTATATTTCTAAATCTAATATTTTGATAAGCTACTAAATAGAATTTAAAAGAGCAATTATCTAATATATCTAGAAATTGACAACTAAACTAATAACAAAATTAAACAAACAAAAAAGCAGCTGCGTATAGCTACTTTTCTGTGCAGTTGTGAATCTATTCTAAGTAACCATATAACTAATCTAATATTTGAAAGACTATCAATCCTACCTCAGAAGTGAGGAGTGAATCATAGTTTCTCAAAAACTATCAATCCCCATAGCTTCCTGGCAATATCGAAAGTAAAATTAACTGAAATGAAATGATTGGCTACTCTACTTGATATGCTTTAACTAGAAATTTGAAAGCTTGAACCTAGATTTTGTAGAATAGTGGCAAATCCGATGGTGTGTGGCCTTTTCCCCTCAGTGTGATTTCCTCGTTCTTTCGTGCTCACGTGGATCCAGAAAAGCGTGTAATGCTAGCATCAATAGAAGTAGATATGGGACAATGGCAGCTTAGGATGCAGACTGAATACAATGTGAGTAGGAGAGGGATAGTGCAAGAGAACAGAGCTTGGCTTATGTAATTCCTAGTGGGATTTATTACAAGTCATGCAACATAAAATGTCTAGAACATGAAACTATCCTATTTGATGAGCAAGAACCTGTAACTTTAATGGCTTCCTACCGAAAATCAAACTATCCTACTCCAATTGATTGGATGAAATAATAACAACACTTGAAAAAGGAGAATATGTGGCTTTCTAACAATGCCTAAACAACACTACCATGCATACAACAAATGAAACTATGAATCCTAAACAAAATTGAAAGGCTAAGATATTGAAATGAGAAATTTAGAGGCAAATTTGAGGGGAAAATTTAAGGGGCACAAGCCAGCCTATTTATAGAATCCCATCTACCCAAAGGTGAAAACCAAATTGATCTCTTAAACCATAAACAATGTAAAAACACTATTCCAAGGAACCAAAATCATAAATACAAGCAAAGGCGATGAAAAAAGCTGGTAAACATTGAAAATTTACATGAGTAGGGTGGCGATTACAAGACCACCGCCCGCCTGGGTGGCATTCATGAGACCGCTGCCTGTGCAAGGCGGTGGTTTCGCCATCAAGACCGAAAAGCAAAGAAAAAGAGGGGGAAGGAAAAATCAAATCACATAAGGGCTAAGCGAGGCATGTGGGATGTTAATGCATACTTGGAGAGCTATTCGGATCCGAACACCTTGCGAGGAGACTCGTATCATCATTGGGGCATGTGTAACATTGTTCCAAAGTGGTGCCGTACCCTATAATTTTAGGTATATACGATCACGAGCCTTGCAAAATTCAATGCAATCTTGGTATATACTTTCCCACCAAAGCCCTGTGAGTAGAATATTCCGCATAGTGGCATTCCCTACATAATGTCCTCTTGCAATCCCATCATGTGCTTCTTTCATAATTACAATAAGCTCATGTTGTAACATGCATCACTACTGAGTAACCTAATCATGTCCTAACTTGTATAAGTCTTTATTAATTTGCATGTAGGGTGTAACGCGTATAGCTAAATTTTTCCTCTCCAAATCCTTCATTCCTTCCGGTGCCACACCTATTTTAAGAAACACTACAATATCCTCTAAGTCAAAGGGCATACACCACAACCTAAATAGTTGCACATCTGGCATGGTATCCTCAATGCTCTACGTGTCCTCCCCTGAGTCAATTCTTGATAAATGATTAGGTCCTAAATTACTCTTTCCTAGTTTTACCACAACTGAAAACTCAAATTCTTGAAATAATAGGACCCAATGGCATATGCACCCTTACAAAACAGGACTTTTCACTAAGTACTTCAATTCCATGTGGTTCGTGTAGAATATGAATGGTGTTTCCAGCAGATACTACCTGAACTTATACAATGTGTAGATCATTGACAGAGCCTCACACTCAAAGTAGTTGTGTAATTCTATTTTGCTGGTGTCAACTTTCTACTTGCAAAACAAATGGTGTGATCAACAATAACTTCTCCATGCTATGATAACACCGATCTAATGGTTTTCCTTGAGGAATTAACATGCACGTGGAAAGGTTTATCCCAAGATGGAAACCGTAGTATGGGCGCAGTGACAAGTCTATCCTTTAAAGTGTCAAATTTCACTTGCTGTGCCTCTCCCCAATGAAAGGCACTCTTGTGTTTTAGTAACTTCTCCAATGGTGTGGAGATATTGGCATACCCTTTGATAAAATTTTAGTAGTATCATGTATGCCCAAAGAATTTGTGCATTGCAACCTCGAGTAGTAGGCTTCCCCAATCTTACAATAACATAAAAATTGGTGGAATCCACAAGAAAACCTTATTTACATATAATATGTCCCAACAGGTTCCAAATGGAGTAGCAAAGACACACTTCTTAATGTTGAGCGATATCCTTAGCTGCTGACATCTCTTAAACATCAGCCTCAAATTGTCACAATGATCTTTTACTAGTCCATACACAATCCAGTCATCTAGGTATACTTGCAAAAAAATTTGAATGAAGTCTTGAAATGTTTGTACCACAATGCATGAGAACACAAAAGGTGCATTATTCAATCCAAAAGGCATGACCATGTAGGAAAAGCTTCCCCATTCAGTGGTGAAATTCATCTTCTTCTAGTCTTCCTTTGCAATCCTAACTTGGTGATACCTTGAGAACCCATCTGTGAAGGAATAGACCTCGTGCCTAGCTACTCCTTCTAGAATTTCTTTAGTGAAGGGGGTTAGAAAAGGGTTAATGACACACTGCATTCAGGTCCATGTAATCAACACATATCCTTATCCTTCCATCCTTCTTAATGATTATGACCATTGGACTTACCCATTCTGATTCCTCCACAACTTCAATGATGCTTAAAGCAATCATCTTGTCTATCTCTTCCTTGACCCGTACACGTAAATTTGGATTCATCTAATATGGCTTCTTTCAGATCATGCGCGCACCTTCTTTTAACTTGATCCTCATTTACTCCATGGAGTGGTTAACACCTTTAAGTTCATGGTACCCTCACGGGAATAAATCCTAGATCAATGATATTCGAGACTTCCTTCTCTCACCAATAGTCTCTAATAGTGGTCTCCTTAGGTTCAGCCTCCAAACCAATTTTAACCTTATTTGTTTTTCGGGGTTCATGGTATGCATGTGCTTTCTCATTAGCACTATCAATAAATTCACGTGTAACTTCAGTATGGTTAACATAAAAACTCTCCATCTCTTCACCATATATTATGTAGACCATCTTTCCCTTTTCATTCTCCATGCATGCGAGCTCAAGTTGCACTTCTAATGACTCTTCCTCATAAAGGCTTGGTTCCAGAAAAGTTTAACCCACAACTCTAATATCCTATCTTCTACCATGGAACTTTCTCCCATCGTTAGGTGCTTAGTAACCTTTAGTGCTCTATCCACTGATTGTTTAGTGCTTCAATACTCAAAATATTGAAGAATGTCAGTAATTAGCTCCTGCCAAATTCCTATCTGGTGGCACATCTTAGAGTGTATATACCATGCACGTGCACAACCTTGCAAGGTGGAATACAACTTATGTACCCATAAAGAAGGTGGTAAGGCCTCCACACCTCCCATCCATGCCTTCTCACATGCCTGGATGTGGAATGAGGCGGGTTCCTTCCCATGGTAGTCTTGTATTGCAGTGGGTGCATTACTTCTAGAGAACCTAATAGAGAACATGACTCTCACCTCCCGCCACTCTAGAAGGATATCATGATATGTTTCCCACCAATGTGTTCATAAAGACCGATCAAGTTATAACTAAGAATCCCTCTTCTTTTTTCCTCATTTCTCCACTAAGCCTCCATCTCTAGCAATAAATCATCAGGGTTAGATCCTCCAGAATAACTTGGCAAATTCTTCCCTCTTAGGCACTTGATGAGCATGCTGTTTTTACCCTTGTCACACAGAGCATCTTAACTATTACCCAATTAACTCATAAGTCTTATGTGCCCAATTGTCACATGTTATGCTAGTTGTATCACTCATGGACTGAGCATATTTAAACTGGATAACTCCCTCTGTAGGGTGAATCACCCCAATGTCCATGATAGAGCGCACATAGATCCTATCGAGAACCTCTTCTCCCAAGGGTTCAGTATATGGTGCTTATTTTCCATCAGTTAAGGGAATGATGACCCACTCTTCCTTGTTTTCAAAACTTATGTATCCCTTATTGAACCTTAGGTTAGCATTATTTTTGTAACACTAGGGGTGCCCAAGTAATGTTGGGAATTTGTCTTCCTCGGCTAGCACCAAGACTTTGAAATCCCCAGTGAAATTTTCCCCTTGAATAGTGATAACTACATCCTTCAAGACACCAATGGGCATTTCCTTCGTCTTTCTTGCCATATACAACACATTCTAAGATGGTTGTAATGGGGCCTTCCCATTTTGTAGCATACATCCAAGGTGAGAACATTGACTTTCACACTGTATCGATTAGAATATTTCTCAAAATCCATCCATCTACAACAACATTCAAAGTTATCTCTTTTTCATAGTCAAGGTTGTGGGGAGGAAGGTTAACATGCAGAACCTTCCTCTCACACTCTCCTCCAAGCACATGGTACCTTCTCCTGTAACCATTCTCCTAGCAAGGGAATGATATTCTCTTTCCTTAACATCTTGCATACTTCCCTAACCTCATCCAAATCCTTCTGCAGAGCCTCAACATTCTTCCTTTTCTCTAACTACCTTGACTTCTCCTTTCAAACATTAGATCTCTCCTTATAGACTCCAAATCACATCCATGGTTTCTTGATACACCTCCTTCTAATGAGAAGGGTCTAGATACTTTCCATGTACCACTTCTTCCCTTGTAACCAGTGTTCTTTGTCTTGGTATCTCCCTAGCATGCATGGCCTCCACTCATATCATCACCAGTATAGGTTCTAGTCCTGACTCATGCACCACTGGCATCCACTATGATTCAACCTTTTTTATGCTTACCATCCCAGTGCCTTTCTCTTTCCGATGTTCTTGGATCATGTGCTTAAACATCTCAGGGCACTCCTCATACTTATGTTTCTTTCCGCACCACGAGCATTGCAACATATCAGGACACTCACGCTTATAATGCTCTGTAGACCCACAATTATAATAGGTTCCTCATAGGAACTCACTTCTTCCTCCACAAGTTTCACGAACATGAAATCCTCCTCTCGAGACTTCTTCCACATGCTCCACCATCTACGTGTCCCTCATAGTGATGACCATCGCCCGAGAATTGCTTGTGAGGCTGGTCTAGTGCACACCAAGATCAATGGCATCATGTATCTGGTCAATTAACCTATAATCCTTGGTGTCATGGGTCATAGAGGTACAGATCTTATAATAGAAAGACACATTCTTATAGATCATGTGTTGTAGTAGTGGACACCTACTTACATCATGATCTCTATGGAAAATTTCATAGTCCACTATCATGGCGCATACCAACCTTTGAGGACAACTATCCTTTGTATTCCCTCTACCTCAAAATTTTTGCACCATAGACCATTGCGAGTCTCATGAGCTGAGTTCACGGATATCTTCTCCAACTGCTTCACCATTGCAACAATCTGAGCCTCAAGGAAGGGGATAACATCGGTGTCAATGCTTCTGATGGCCTCAATGCACAGAGTAGCCTCCATGTCCTCACATGGGTCTGTGAATGTATTTTGTGAAAGTGCTCTCCTAAATAGTGTTATTAACCCTCCAACAAACCATTGAGCATGCTGAGAAGGATGAATATCATAAGATAGTTTTGACAAGAGAGTCTTAAAATGCATGTCATATTCCTGTACACTCTATTTCATTCCTTGATATATTTATTTTAAAGCGCTAATGCTCTTCTTATCAAACTCAGAGATATGGAACTCAGCTAAGAAGGCATTCCGCAACGCTGTAATCTACCACCATCTGATGGGGGTCATATTTCTGTTACCAATTATGTGCGCACCCCTACAACATCATTGCAAGTAAACCGACTTACCTTTTACTCGGGGTAGTGATCCCCTTCACATGTAATAGAGCATCCTCAACACCCTGTAATCTGGTAGATGTAAGGACATCTCAAAAATACTTATGAAGGTGGCTAAGGTCATTGTCCTCCCGATCCGAACCTTTAATCCCTCTGGTGTTTCCTCCACCACCAGATCCACTGGATCCACCATTTTTTATCCCTCCTAATCCTCCAGATCTTCCAGATCCCTCCAAATCAACCAGATCTTCTAGATCCACCAAATCCACCAAATCCTCCTCATGTAGCTGGTAATGGGCTTAAAGTGGTTTCACCTAGCATTTACAATGTTCCACTAAACTACACACCAACTGTTTGTGATATTTCTCTATTACTAGACATGTATCTTGTGCCAATCCCAGACATGATACCCAAACTTTGTGTACTTGCACTTTGCCCAAAAATCCCTCCAAACATAGGAATTATTTGTGCAGCCATAGATGTCCCAAACGAGAAGTTATACCTCCTAGGTGTAGATCAGTCACTTCCACTAATACCAACTGGGTTAATAATACTTTTTTATTTATTTGGAAAACTAATCACTAGGGGTTGGTCACCAGGTGGGTTTAGATATGTGTCGAAAAATCTCCTTTCTCCATGTGATGAACTCTCATCAGAAGTTAACTACTCAGTTCCACGTCCTCTGCGTGAACCTCAATTCCTTCCGCAATGTCTGCCTCCATAAATCCATCACTCCCATAACCTCTCATTTTCTAGCCAACTCCCTTTCACATGCTTCACTATACTTGATTCATCTCTCTTCCCTCTCCTTTTCCACCACAAGGTTTTTCATCTTCCTCCACCCTAGATTTCTTTCCCATCACTCGATAATCTTAGTGGCCATGGGAATGCCTCAAAACTTAGCATAATGATAAAGATATTCATAGCCAATGGGATAGCTCACAAAAATGATCCTCTAGGTTCCCTTAGGAACTCAAACTCAGCAACCTCTAGACAATAATATGTATAAATGGCATATTCCAAGGTATAATTGGCTAGCACTCTTCTCCACCATTGATCAACAACATGTGTCTAAGTTAGATTTACATCATGCATTCTCGATATTCATCTTGATTCAAAACATGAGATCTATAGTACCAGCTTCATTAGATGCATGTGCTAAGATCCATTCATATAACTCTACTAGAAAGCAACAAAAGAAGGTCTCATGTAGCTCATGATACAGGTTTTATTCTACCCATTTGTGTGCATAAAACTCAAGTCCAGTAATAAATCTTGTAGAAAACTCATCCTCTATACTTTTCAACCATGTTTTGATACTTTCCAAGGTCAAGTTCTCTATCATCAAGCATCATTCTCACAAATGATTCAAAAATAGGTCCCGACAATGTAACCAAGATGTAGTCATTTTTATATTCCCTTAGAATAACACTTTAATCCCATGTGTGTTGTCTTAT
>CM031242.1:272899192-273019192 GCA_018340775.1 Taxus wallichiana var. yunnanensis | reverse complement strand
TTAAGTGTCGTGTTCTTTTTTCACTTGTATTTAACACAGGACAAAAATTATATATTATCTTTTAAACACACTTATTACCTTAGGAACCATCTTATCTATTCATAACTATTATGTTTAGGTATGTTTTCATACTTTAAGTAGTGAACATATCTAATCAAGCATTCAACACATATCACATTCAATCATAAGAATAACATTCTTATATCATTAGCAATTGACCTTTCATTATAATGTAGTTACATCCAATAATCATCATTTTATACATAACTATATTATAAGCCCTAAGTATATCATTGTTGTTTTATTTATATAGATGGTCATTTAGATAATGAAACAACCTTAATAAGTCCCCTTATACTATCTAGGAATAAATTATCATCACTTAAGTTAGTTAATAATCCATTATTAACTCAAATATAGCTGATATTCATTTACATAAGGCATCATTATTTCATTAGATTAGACCTTATGTATGATATAGTTTCAGTAACTAATGTAAATTGACCTTTTTATTTTCAAATGAAATAATGACTAAGTTCAACACTTTGCAATCAATCACTTAAAGAAGTTTATAAGACAATGTAACAAAATGAACCATCTTTATTTAATACCAAATTCCAATATCAAACCATTCCTTTTCGAATAGTTACAATAAATGGCCATTAGCCTTTCTTATTTCTGAACAAAAGTACATCAAGTAATGAATAATATAATCATTTATTCAAATCATCTTTCTTCAATCAATAGAACAAATGCAAACTTTTAAACTTCTTCCTTCTTTCACTTTTCATGAAGTCCATCTGCAAGATTGTTAGCATCTGTCAGTTCATACGAATTGGCATGATAAGAACTAAATATTTAGAACAACATGCTCTATCTAATAATTTCATAAAAGGAATGCTGATTTTAACTGAAATTATTTTAAGGTTAAAAATAACACACAACTCTTTTGAACATTCAACAAAGGCATCTTAAAAACATCATCTAAAGAAGTTAAGATAAACTAAGCACCTCATTCAAGAAAATTCCAAACAATTATTAACTTAAGTCTCATTTAAGCAACCCATTAATCAGAATCGATCACAATCAATCAAAGTAATGCAATTACTACTAAAAACATATATTTTGATTGTTAAACGCTTTTGACTGGAGCTATGGACCAAAGGGTTCACGGGGCCCCACCCTACAACAATGTCCTCAGACAAGATATTACAATTAAGACCAACACAAACCACCACGGCCACCAAGCCCGCACCGATGATGCAATTTTCCACCACCGCCATTTTTAGAGCCACCAGCCACTACCAACACCAATGCCAATGATGCAAATTCCACCACTATCGAGAACCACTAGCTGAAGCCATGAGCCACATCCATCGGTGATGCAACACCCACCACCACTAAACCGCCATAACCTACTAGTGATGCAACACCCACCACCGGTAAACCACCCCAAAGGGATCACACCTAGTGGGATTTGAACTTGGGTGGATCCGGACACAATTGTCCATCTTAAACAATCCACCCAAACCCCATTAGCTACTACTAAAATAATAATATGGTCATACAATACCATACAAATATAACTGAAAATTTATAACTAGTCAATTAAAATCGATGATTTGCTTATCTTTGGTAAAATGGGAATACAAACTAATCATTTTGCTGAAGCATTAACCGCTTTATGGGGCCTTAGAATTTCTCATATTCGTAATATCCAAAATCTTATTCTCGGAAGGAGACTCACTTAATATCATTAATCATCTTAATCGGTGTTTGCCTCCAAGTTGTAACATCAAGGACTTCATCTTGGAATCCATAAGTATTTGCCAAACCTTCAACAATATTTAGATCAGGGTAAGTGCACAAAGTTGGTGGACAATTCCATGGACATAAAAACTTGAAATTCAGGAACCGTGATCATGGTTCTGAATTTCAGGTTTGACAATTACAAACCTAAAACCACGAGCGTGGTTATAAACTGCGATCACACAGAACTTTGAGACAAAAATTAGTAGTCCCATGCAAACTAAGCATACTTACCGGAGAAGAGTAACAAGGTGGCATATGCATTGGCTAACTACGACATAAATGTTAATCACATTATTTGGGATAATAGTGATCACATTCCTGTGTAGATTTAAAACAAAATTCAAGCAGATACTTATGGGCATGCAAATACAGAGTAGGGTTAGTGAGCATTTGGTGTGGGTCTTTGAGAATAGGACTTACACACGTGCTGACAAATTTAAATCAGCACTCAAGTAGATCTTGGTGGGCAATCAAGGTTATAGTAAAGATAATGATGGCTTAAAGTGGATTTATGAGAAGATTAAATTCACACATATGGGAAATCTTTTAATTATAACAACTTTCAAACAGGTTTTTGTAGACATTAAAGTCCATAGTAAGATTGATGATGAATTGGAGTGGGTTTCTAAGGAGGTTGAAGTTCGCGCATGCAGATTTCCTAGATGCATAACAAAGCACTCATGCAGAATTTGTGGGAAATTTCATGTTAGCAACGACTATCCTCATTCCCATCGCATGAGAGCTCTTTTCAAAACAGAGAAAGGTGGATTGGAAACTACGTTTCCTTTAGCATTCCTCATAGAGGTTTGAAGAAAGTACTTTCAAACACTTAAGAAAGGTAAATATGGGAGGAGCCCTTGAAGATTGAGCCCACCGGGACCCAGATGGAAGAATAATGAAGAGATATGGAATCTTCTCAACCAGGGAGGCATTACAAATTTTATTGAGAAGATACAGGGTCATGACCAAAGCATTTCCATGTAATTTGCAAAGGATTGGAAGGATCAAAAAGTTGAATATGGTGGGTAGAAAATATCGATTAATGAAGAGTTTATAGCTGAAGCAATAGGCCTTGGGATGGATGGGTACCATTTTTTTAATAAAAGGATTGACAGAGCAGCTGAGGAGAGAAAGTTTGTTGAGGGCAATGAGAAGCTAGTCTTCATCACAACGGGTTTGAAGATTAGCTTTGTCCCTCTACCATTTGACGAGGTCACCCACATGATGGTTCGATACATCTCCTTGGAGGGGAGATACGTCACTATGCCCATTAAGCATATTGTGTTCCTCAATCACTTTCGCGAAGTTTCACGGTATGTTTCCACACTATCTTCTTAACTCTATTCAACACTCCATTTTGGAGTTCCAAAACATACTCATGCGGTCCCTCGCATCAAGGTCTCATCTTATTGCTACATAAACTCTGTATTCTCAAGTATCCCAGCCTTCCTTCTTCCCCCATCTCTGTTCCATCTATCCCCTCCACTACTGCCGCTACCCCCATCTCTTCTCCTCCTATCCCATCACCGTTGCCACTACCCCTTTACCTTCCTTCTCGGCTCCCACCATCATCCCCTCTACCTCTACTCACACCCCGTCACCTCTGCTCCAACCAAACCTATTACTAGATCTTCTAGGAAGTGAAGCTGGATACCCCTGTTTCGGGGAACATTCCTAAGGAATTGGAGGTTGCTCATAATCTACTCCATATTAGTAGTGTTGGCTTACATGAGGCTTCACACATCAAGAGTTCCACACAAAGGCTGGAAGCCTTAGAAAAGGACATGTTGCAATTGAAAGATGAAGTTAAAAACTTGGCTAAGCAAAAAGGTAAGAGGAAGAAGGAGGAGGAGGTTGATCTTGACAATAAGCAAGTTGAGGATATTTATAAAAAACTAAACTCCTTGGACAACCGTCTAGGGAAAGCCAAGACTTGTCATGACCATAATATGGCTATTTTTAGTGCAATCGAAGACTTCATTTAAAAGCATGTTTGCAACATATTTGCTCTCGGTGATATCCTAGCAACTCTTTGGGGCATGACATAAAGAAAGCAAATCAGACCATTCAAAAGCTAGATACTTCTGACTCTACTCACATGACAACATTGGCTTTGTTTACCTCTTGGAAAACTATCAAATCTAGAATCACCAAATCCACCAAGAAGTAAATGTGGAGCTACGCTGCACATTGTTTGTCTTCCTTCATGTTTTTTGCTATTTTTTTGCTATTTTTGGCTACTTTTCTGCAGTTTTCAAACTCGTTAGCTGTTTTGTGGTAACTTCTCTTTGGTTACCTTTGGTTATTTTGACTTATCTAGATCTTGATCCTTTTTGTGATGCTTTTCATTCCTATTCTGGATTTTAGGCCCTCTTTGTACTCAAGGGTATAGTCCCTTTCAAAAAACTATTTACCAATAATAAAAAAAATTAAAATATGCATTATCATAACTTATCAAGTAATTATTTATAATTCATCTTAATAATACCTTTTAAGGGTTTAGGAAGAGCTCAATCATAGTAAATTAACTCCTATATCATATAAGTTATTCAACCAATAAATTATTCTTATATTAGTTAAGTATACTTATCATTATAAACATTTAAATATTGATTGCATAGAGTCATAGTGTAACGATGTCACCTCTTAATTTATTATAAACTCAATATAATTTCAACATTCAAGTAATTGTTTAATTCCCATTATTGTTCTTATTTGATTAAATTATACTTCATTCAAACATACTTAAATACTAAAAACTTGATCATAAATCTATGATCAAACAACCATTCTTAACACAAGTAATGGATCCATCATCATACCTGAAAAATACAATAGTGTATATATATATATATATATATATATATATCTAATTTGACTATCCACAACATAGTGCCTTCAGGATTTACCAATCCAAAGTTAACTCCATTGTATTCATATTACTATAAGATAGTAATAATCGGTTGTGAGTGGGTGAGGTTAAAAACCTTTAAATGTTATTTCTGAGATATGAATAATCATTTATTGACGATCAAACATAAATATTAGGTCAAGGATCAAAACAAAATCCATATCAAGTTTATAAAAGATAAACAGATACTTAAGGAAATTTCAAGGTTAAGATCAATATCTTAAATGAAGAAATAAAACTAGAAGTGGAAGAAGAGGTTTTTCATTCGGTCTCAACTGAGTGAAGAAAAGTTATATCAAAATCTAATAATTGCATAACAATCCATTTCAATTTATGAAGAGTGAATACCAAAGAATGAATAACTCAAAAACCCAATAAGGGATCATTTAAACATAGTGGTTCCATTAATGCTTAAGCCTAAGAAATTGAATATATAGTCAATACAAGTTAAATTGACTTGATAATAACAATTGAAAAAAGGTAGGTTATTTGCAGAGATAAAAACAAACACCCAACAACCTATCAAGTCGAGATAATGAAGGAGCAGAAACAAACAACCTAACCCAAGTCGCATTCATAGCTACAACAAGCTTCCAATTTAAACCTAGTTTACGCAACTCATTAACTAATCTCTATGAAGGATAAGTTTCCACAATGAAAAATACAGTCCCTCAAAGTAGAATGCAAACATATATCAATAGATTTGTTTAAAAACACTACCCAATACTTCCATAAACTTAAGCCATCTCTTCACAGTCGAAACTTACACTCAAAAGTAATAATAAATGAACACAACGATAATCAGGAGTAAGTATGAATGAAACACACAAATTTTCTAGTTTTGAAACAAATATACAAAACCTAGAACCATAAAACCATTTTTCAAATAAGAGAAGAGTTCCTTTCATGAATCCATTCAAATAGAGCATATTATTTTAAAGAGTTAAGAGCCTATCATTCCTGGTAGAGATCTTGCAACTTTCTCTCCAAGCTCCACAAGTTTTTGTCAAAGCTTGCACACAAAACTCCACAAAATGATCAAAGTGGATTCCATAGAAACCCTTCATTCTCCTTTCTTCCATTTTAATAGCCATTGCCATTAATTTTCCCACTATTTCCTCCACCATGCAACTGAGGATTCAATGAAAACCCAAAAATAGATAATGCATTTAAAACCAAAAAATCAACATGCAGAGCCCAAGAGCTCGAGTGACCAAATGACAAATGAAAACCAAATCCCTTATTCTCCTTGAAAACCATTTTTGTTTTCCCAAGATAGTTTTTGTTCATTTGACGCCATTAATGACATCGAAAGGACTTTAAGTTAACTCCATAATTATTTCCAACTCGACCACATTCCAAATTTATTCGAGATTGAAATATCGATTAACAATCTTAACTAAACTCTTTAGCCATAGATTTGGCATGCATTGTCAATTTTGACCTAGTTTTTCGCCAAATGGTGGCGATGGCCCAATTAATAAAATAATTAAAATTCCAAGTATGAGTATGGGGTGGCACCCAACTCGTTTAACGGTGCCTTTAACCCCTTGCAAATGCTAACCTTAGTTAGGTCTTAGGATTCCATAGATAGGTTAAGATCTATTTAAATCAACATGCATATATCAACCTTAGGTTAGGATGTATTTAATACAATGTATATAGAGTCACTTTAGGCCCTTAGAAATTTAAAATTTACCATTTTCATAGGTTATCTTAGGTTAGGATATCTTAATCACAAGAATATATCCATGACCTTAACATATATCACATCCGCTTAGGCCCCGAAATGCATAAAGAAATAAGTATTATACTACTCCTAAACACATATATGATTTATACATAGAATTATATTCATATTAAAGATTTAATAACCACATTACATCCCTTGAGGTCATAACAGATCCTCATATAACCATGCAGAGCCAAGTCATGCATCAGAACTACACTATGTTCATCACATTACAAAAATGAATGCAAACCCATCCCTCTAAATGTGCCATGATTCCTATATTCTCCTAATCCCTAACCCCTAGAATCCTCCATGGTATTTTTGCAGAGCTTCAATCTCTTCTCTCTCTCTTGAATCCTTGACTCTATCCATTTTCTTCTATCGGGTGCTTGTATTTATAGCCTTAGCAACCACTACCATGCCTTTTATGAAGTTATAGATCGGTTGCCAAGTGTCGAAGTGGTCCTCCATGGGAGCATGCCTTCTCAGATCCAAGCTCTCCACTTTGTAATGATGTCTTCTGGAACCTTCCATCGCATGCCTAGAATATTCCCTTTTTGATCCTACAGTCACTAGGATGGCACCTTATCCACAAGGGTCATGCTTTTCTCATGTGCTCCTGGGATGCCTGAATATGGCTAAGTCCAAAACTGTCTCTACCTTGCATGCGCATGCATGCCGTGTGTTCTAAAAAACCCACTATAACCCTTCCCTACGTGCCTTCAACCCGCACCCTTCTTTAACTAGGTCTCATGCGCCCACATGCCTTCTCATCCTTAGCCAATATTTTGGGGCCCAACATCACCCCACACTACACCTATTCTCCATCCTCGAAACACTCTTCAAAGAATAAAGAATGGTGGATCCTTACAAATGGTGGAAAGAAAGAATAAAGGAATGAAGAAATGGGGAAAGAATGAAAGAATGGGGAACTTGTTTATTTCTGGAGGAGGAGAGGGAAATCCTTCCCTAATTCTACTTCTAACTTTCCCCAAGCATGTCAACCTCATTCTGAGCTTGCTGACAGAGGTCACCCACTAGGGCACTCACTTCTTCAAAACTCAACTCCTCTCCCTTAGTGCACTCATTTTCTCCATGATCTCCTCTAATTGTTTTCCCAAATCCTCGAGCATCCATCCTCCGAGTGATTTGGGGGTACAATTATTTCATCTGGTTCTTGATTGAGCCCCACAAGGTCTCAATGGCCTCTGATTTCTTTTCCACTTTGGCTAGGATTTTGTCTCACTCAACCCTATTCCTTTATTTTTTTTGGAACTCCTTGAGTTCCATTTCATGGGTGGAAACCAAGATACTTTCCACTCTATCCCTATATCCGCATAATTATCATAGGCAACCTCAACAACTTGTACATGAAAAATTTTACATCGGTGAGGATCTTGTTGTATTGAGAAACAATTTCCACAACCTTCATCTTATTCTCTTTTTCTTGGCATGCCAACCTCTTCTATGGATTCTAAGGCAAGTGGCCACCTCTCCATAGTGAGTATGTGGGTCAAGTCCTCTAGGAACTATAAGGTTGATCCATATTTTTGTGGGTGGTGTTAAGTTTGGATGCTTCAAGACAATGGCATCCGTGATCATCTCTATTTTCTTGTATGCCTCACACACCCTTGCCTTCTCATCTTTTAACTCATGCCTTAATAGAGAGCACTTGATTAGCTCCTCCTGCTTCAAGTCCTTTCTTTTCTTAAGGAGCTCCTCCTCCTTTTTCTCTAGCTCTACCTCTAGGAACTTCACCCTGTCATTTCTTCCAAAGAGTTTGGCTTCAACCTCAACTAAAATTTGTTGAGCGTTGTGCAGATATTTTCTCATCTGATAATTGTTGAGCATTCACCAAGGGGTTTATTCTTTTTTTTTAAGCACCTTTCATCAATGCTCCTTGGCTTATTTCAAATTTGGGCTCATCAATGTGGGACTCAAATGCCCATGATAGCATTTTCCTCATCCGAGGGTATGCACCTTCCTCATCAAATGAAGCCATGGCCAAGAGTTGTTCCGTTGGTATGGTGCTTGAAAAAGTGTGCACACAACACCTTGTTCAGATCATCGATGTAGCCCATTCCTTGACCTTGTGTTGCTTTTGTGCTCTTCCTCCCCATGTGTGTGTGGATTTTGAAAGCTTATACCAAACTGGGATCTCCCCCATGCTGCCATATTATTTTCCTATGCTTTCCTCCTCAACTTCCTTCAACACCTCATCCACACTATTCTACCTCTTGTTCCACCTAGATTCTTGATAATTCCCACCACTTCTCTCTCTATGACCTCTTCTATCTATTCCTTTGTGAGGCTTGGGGTCCTTTGATCCTTTGTATTTACTTCTCCGCTCATCCCCTTTCCTTGAGCCTCAGCTTCTTCTTTGTCATTCTTCTCCTCATCCTCTTTGTTATACTCCTCATCTCCTTCTTCCTCAAAATCATGCACCTCATAGATGGATGGTCTTCACCTCCTTCAAGCTCATCATCATCATCCTTTTTTCACTGATGTAGGCATCTAGACTCTCTATCTCTTTTGAATCTACCTCATCAGTCACCTTCTGCTTCTTCTTACTGGGGATTCTAGTACAAGAGATTTTTTTTTCTTTCTCTTTGATAGGTGATGTCTTCATTGGTGATTCCTCATGGGTGAGGTTCTCTTCATGCTCTGAGTGCCTCTTCTTCTAGGGTATTTTCCTTGATAGGAGACTTCTTTCTCATGCGTAAGTACTAGGCTTAGCACTTGCTTCCGCGCACGCTCACCATTTGTGTGGTTTGAACACTTGGTGCCTTCTTTCTCCTACCTCTTCTCTTTCTCTCTTCCTTGGCATGGACCTTCTTCCTTCTATAGGGTCTTCAAGAATGGAGACATCATTCTCCAAGTAAGCCCTTTTAAAATTTTGGCCTTATGCATAGATACACCCTTGTTGTGGTCCTCCTACAATCGACAAGTGTTAAAGGCTTCATCATTTGTATTTGTGGGAGACATATTTCTCCATGTATGCACACTTCTTTGGGTAGATGAGCTTTCGTGCACAGCTCATGGTGGTCTATATCTACCTCACTAAGGTCAAACCTTAGTCTCTTGGCCTCCTTGAACCTGATTGACTCTGGATTGGAAGTATTGTGTGGTGAAGGAGAAGGGTAGCTTGCACCATGGACTCATATTCCCATCTGTCAATGTAAATCTACCAATATAAAGAGTGTTGATACACTACAAACTCTACCTCTCCATCCATGAGCACTGGTAACTACTCTGGGATCCTCCATTCTACTCGAATGCATCATGCATTTCTTGTACCACTTTTCCAAGCACGCCTTGTGAGTGGCCATCATGGTTTCACAAGTGTATTTTTCAAAACCTTTTTTGGGTGAGGGATCCTCTTTTGGATACTCCCAAACAAAATTTTCTGGCCCATTGGGCACTCCAATCTCTAAAAATACAATGGTGAGGAGGATGTTACCAAGAGTATCTTTTCTCCCTCCTCATGCACATTGCTTATGATCTCATCCATGATGAAAGGACAAGTTATAGATTGTTCCTTCAGATATCTTCGGCATACATTTAGCCATGCCTTGTTCACTTGTGTCCATCATTCCTGATCATTGAGCTTGGTCACCAAGTGCACATGGCCATCCTCATAATAGGGTCTAGAATCTTGGTGATGTCAAAGTATCACGACCCCTTCTTGTAGTCATACGCGGCTATAGTCTCCTTGATAGCCTCCTTGTCACTCAGATCATCATCTATGCTATCTCCTTCACAAATGAGGCATGTGAACTTGGATATCAGTTGTGGTGTATGCACATCTTATGCCCCATAAAATAAAAGTGATCCTCATGCACATGCATGACATCAACCATTGATAAAGGCACTTAGGCTTTGCCAAAGTAAGGAAACTCATATAGTTGCAATAATCCAGCCTTCTCAATTTGACCTTCACCTCATCATTGTAAATGGGCATCCCATCTAGTGTCCTTTTGTTAGTTGGTTGGACCAACTCTAATGCACCATTTCTTTCTTGGTTGTGCTCATGTGATGGTTATAATCACTCATGGCCATTTTGCAAGTGTGACTCCCATTCTTTTCCTAGAAATACCCCATATGGGTACTCATTTCACACATATTCATTCTTCATTGGTGATGCGATGCAAAGTGGTTTTCTTTCCCTTGCCCTTGCCCTTTGTTTTCTTTGGTGAAATGGTTGGTTTCTTTGGTGCCATATTTTTGGTTCGAGATAAACTTAAAATCCTTCCTCTCTTCTCTCTACTACTACTCTCAATCCCAATCCCACTCCTCACTCTTGTGAAGAAATCCTTTTTCCTTCGTGCCCTAGCTACCAAACCCTAACTGGGAAATCCTTCCACAAGATGACACTTCTTAACCAACCTTCCCCATGCCCGTGTACTCCTTCCTTCTGGTTTGCAGATCTACTCTAGTCACACACTCAAATTTCTTAGATTCTTCTTCCTTGCACAAATTTCTCTCTGGATGCCCTAGTTCGCAAGAGCTTCTTTCACTTTGTAATCGCAAGGTAACAAATGACTTGCCCCGACTTTGTATTTATAGCTTTTCCTTCTTTCCAACATTAAATGCTATACCACCTACCACCATACTTTAACACTAAATGTGGATTTTTCCTTAAAATGAATTTAAGCACCATTACTCACATGCCTAATCCTGCATGAAAAACTTGACAACCTTTTGGAGTGCAAAAATCCAAACAGATCAAGACTCTTACATGCACGTCATCAAATGCCGAAGGCACTTCTTCTGTCCTTACCAATTTTTTCCTCACCTACCTCATGTTGTTCTTGCACTCTTCATCCTTTGTACGTGGTCTGTTAAAGCCTTATTGACACCAACCATTATCATCCACCTTTTCTCACACTTTGCTTTCTCAACCTTACACACTTCCTTCTACTGGGCCACTCAACTTGTATTACATGCCTATACTTTGCATCACTCCACCCCACACTAAAATAGATGTGTGGTCCTCTACGCATACACAACCTTGGAAAAAAATAATGTGGTTACTGGTGCACAAAGTGAAAAAAAAAAAAAGAAAGGAACAAGAAATGAGAAAGGGAAACACAAGAAAATAAAAGCATAAAGGGAAATTCTAGACTAATTGGAAACATTGCCTTATTACAAACACCAAGAAGACTTATTTATAGTAGGGCTTCAAGCCTACTCCCATTGAAATGACTTGGTAATCTCATCCCATCCAGTGCTTGTAACTGGAAAGTGCCTGAATCAAGAATGTATGAGATGATGTAGGGTCCCAACCAATGGAATTTCAACTTCCCAGGATGGCGCAAATACTTGGAATCATACAACAACACCATCTGCCCAACCTCAAACTTTTGTTCTTGATATGATGATCATGCCATGCTTTTTGTCTTGATTTTTTATCTTTTGACTCCATCTAGCAAGTGATCACCTTTCATCTAACTACATCAACTTATCAATCCTTTCTTCTAGTGCTTTCTCATCATCTAACCCTCTATGCATGTGCTATATGTAAGTGATGGTAACATGAATTCAACTGGTAAAATAGCCTCCATGCCAAACACCAATTGAAATGGTGTGGCCTTGTTCAACCTCTTGTAGGTTGTCCTGTATGCCCATAGAATGGATGATACTTTGTCATCCCAATCTTGTCTTCCAACGTCATAGATCTTAGTCAATGTGTGACTTAGTATCTTGTTAAATGCCTCAAGTAGTTCCATTTTCTTGAGGGTGATAAGGGGTAGTCTTGTGATGGGCCACCATAAATTCTGCTACTAATAGAATCTGACCATTTCATTGAGAAAGTGTGTACCTCTATCACTTGTTAAACTTAAAGGACAACCATACATGTTGATTATGTTCTCCCATAAAAATATAATAGTTATTTTCATGCATGGTGCAATCCTTTGTAGGCACTACCTCTACCCACCATGTCAAGTAATTAGTGTAAGTAATGATATACCATGAACTAGTCCTTCACATGCATGGCTGGAAAAATTGGCCCTACAAAGTTGATTTCCCATTTTTCAAATGGTTCAAGCATTGGCTATTGGTCACAAGGGCATTTCATCTCTCTTTCCAGGTTTTCCAAGGCATTGAAATGGTCACATAGGCCTTGCAAAACTCAATACAATCCTAGTAGATGGTTTCCCACCAAATCCCTGCTAATAAAATCTTCCGTGTGGTAGCATTTCCTACATAGTGTCCTCCTGCAATCCCACCATGTGCTTCCTCCATAATTCCACATGCTCATGCTCCAATACGCATCGACGCAAAACCTCATCATGACCTAACTTATATAGGTCTCCACTAATCAACATGTAGGGTGTGCACGTGTATTGCTAACTATTTCTCTCTAGAGCCTTCATCCCTTCCGCGCCACACCTATTTTTAAGAACACCGTGATATCTTCCAAGTTTGAGGGCATGTGCCACAACCTAAATAGTTGTGCATCGACATGGTATCCTCAATGCTTTTGTGCATCCTCCCCGAGTTAATCCTTGATAAGTGGTAGGTCCTTGAATTTGCTTTTTCCTAGTTTTATGACCATTGTGAACTCAAATTCTTGAAATAATAGGACCCAACATGACATATGCGCCCTTGCAGAATGGGCTTGTTGACTAAGTATTTCAATGCCATGTGGTCCATGTAGAATATAAATGGTGTTTCCAATAGATATACTACCTAAACTTATGCAGCACGTAGATCATAGACAATGCTTCATGCTTAGTAGTTGTGTAATTTTGTTTTATTGGTGTCAACTTTCTACTTGCAAAGCACAAGGGATGATCAACAATTCCTCACCAAGTTGTGCTAGTACTACTCCCATAGTTTCCCTGAGGCATCAACATGCACATGGAAAGGCTTATCCCAAGAAGGAAAACATAATATGGGCATCGTGACAAGCCTATCCTTCAAAGTGTCAAATGCCTTCTACTTGCGCCTCTCCCAATGAAAGGCACTCTTGTGTTTTAACAATTCCTCCAAGGGCATGGTGATCTTGGCATACCCCTTGATGAATTTTTTTGTAATACCCATATGCCCAAGGAATCCATGCACTATGCTTTGACTAGTAGGCTCCCCTAATCCCACAATAACTACAACTTTGGTGGGATCCACTAGTAAGCCTTCTTTGCATATAATGTGTCCTAACAGGGTTCCAAATGGAGTAAAAAAGACACATTTCTTAATGTTGAGGGATATCCTCAATTTTCGACATCTCTCAAACATCAACCTCAAATTGTCACAATGGTCTTTCACCAATCCATACATAGTCCAATCATCTAGTAAACTTGAAGAAATTTATGGATGAAGTCTGAAATGCTTGTACCATGATGCGTGAGAACACAACAGTGCATTCTTCAATCCAAAAGGCATAACCATGTAGGAAAAACTTCCCCATTTAGTGGAAAAAGTTGTCTTTCTCTAGTCTTCCTTTGTAATCCTGACTTGGTGATACCCTGAGAACCCATCCGTGAAAGAGTAGACTTCGCGCCCGGCTACTCCCTCCAAAATTTCTTCAATAAAGGGGGTTGGAAAAGGATCGATGACACATACTACATTTAGATCCCTGTAGTCAACACAGATTCTTATCCTACCATCCTTCTTGATATTGATAACCATTGGGCTTATCCATTGATTCTTCCACTACCTCAATGATACCAGATGCTATCATCTTGTCTATTTCTTCCTTGACCCATACACACAAATTTGGATTCATCTCGATAAGGCCTCTTCCAAATCGGGCATGCACCTTCCTTCAACTTGATCTTCATCTCCCAAGGAATGGTGATGCCTTTGAGTTCATGATACCCATGAGGAAACAAATCTGGAACTTGTGCAATAGATCAATGACCTTTGAAACTTCTTTTTCTAACCAATAGTCCCCAATGATAGCTTCCTTAGGTTTATTTTATCCATCCCAATGTTAACCTTCTTTGTTTTCAAGGGCTCATGGTAGGTGCATGCTCACTCATCAGTTTATCTATGACTTCATGCATACCTTCTAAATGGTTAACATCCAAAGTTTCCATTTCTTCACCATCTACTACATAGACCATTTTCCTTTTTCTTTTTCCATGCACGCACGCTCAAGTTGTACTTCCTCTTGATTCTTCTTCATTGAGGCACATCTCCAAATAAGGCTCACCTAATAACTCTAGTAGCCTATCCTCTACCATAGCACTATCTCCCATCATAAGGCACTTGATCACTTGCAACACCTTATCTACTGATGGCTTGGTACTCCTATACTCAAAAGCTTGAATGAGATCAGCCACCAACTCTACCAATTACCTATTTGATGATGCATCTCCAAATGAATATACCATGCATGTGCACACAACCTTGTAAGGTGGAATACAACTTATGCACCCATAACAAAGGTGGTAATGCTTTTGTGCTTCCCATCTAGGCCTTCTCACATGCTTGGATATGAAATGAGGTGGTCTCTTTACCATGGTAGTCTTATATGACCGTGGGCACATTGCTCCTGGAGAACCTTATAGAAAATGTGATTCTTACCTCACACCACTCTAGGAGGTTCTCCCGATGTGTAGCCCACCAAGTGCATTGTAGTTTTGAGTAGGTTATAATTGAGCATTCCCCTCTCTCGTCCTCATTCTTCCACTGAGCTTCCATTTCTGCAAGAAAATTTTAGGTATGCTCCTCCAGAGTAACTTGGAAACTTATTTCCTCCTAGGCACTTGAATGAGTGTGCCTTTATCACCCTTGTTACAGATCCTCTCAACTATCACCCAATCAACTCATAAGTCCCATGCACCCAATTTTTGCATGCCACACTAGTGGTATCACTCAAGGATTGAGCATCTTCAAACTAGATAACTCCTCTCATGGGATGAATTATCTCAGGATCTCTGATGGAACACACATAGATTCTATCAAGGAATTCTTCTCCTAAGGGCTCAAGTATAGGGTGTTAAATTCCCATATGTAAAGGATGATCACCCTTTCTTCCTTGTTTTCAAATTTGATATACCCTTTGTTAAACCGTAGGTCGACATTGTTCTTGTAACACCATGGGCACCCAAGTAATGCTGGAAAGTTGTCTACCTCGACAAGTGCCAAGACTTCAAAGTCTCCAAGTGAACTTGGCCCCTTGAATGGTGATAATTGCATCCTTCAGACTCCAATGGGCATTACCTTAGTCTTGTTTTCCATATACAACACATTTGAAGATGGTTGTAATGTGGGCCTTCCCATTTGATGTCAAGACATCTAAGGTAAGAACATTGACCTCTCTCTCCCATGTTGATGAGGATATTACTAGAAGCCATCCATCAACAACCACATTCAAAGTAATCTCCTTATCATAGTCAAGGTTGTGAGGAGGAAGGTTTTGCATGCAAAACCTACCTTTTCACGCTCTACTCTGGAACGTGGTACCTTCTCTCTCACCATTCTCCTAGCAAGGGAATAATATTCTCTTTCCTTAACATTTTACATACTTCCTTGACCTCATCCAAGTCATCCTTTGGAGCCTCGACATTCTTCCTTTGCTCCAACTACCTTTGATTTCTCCTTTAGACATTGGATCTCCCTTGCAAACTTTGAATCACATCCATAGTCTCTTGATACACCTCCTTTTGATGAGAAGGGTCCGGATACTTTCCATGTACCACTTCCTCTCTTGAAACTAGTGTCCTTTGTCTTGGCATCTCCCGTGTGTGTGGCCTCTACTCGCATCGTCACAGTATAAGTTCTATCCCTGACTCACATGCCACTCTTGGCATCCATTGTGAATCACCTTCTTGATGCTCACCATCCCAAGTGCCTTTTCTTTTTGGTGCTGCTGGTTCATATGCTCATAAAGCTCTGGACATTCTTTGTACTTATGTTTCTTTCCACACCATGAGCATTATAACAGATTCAAGGACACTCACATTTGTAATGCTCTGTAGATCCACAATTATAATAGGTTCCTCGTGGGAATTCACTTCATCCTCCACCATGGTTACTATGACCACAAAATCCTCCATGAAAACCTCTTCCATGCACTCCTCCATCTGTGCGCCCTTCATAATGATGATCATCATCCTTGGAACTACTTGCAAGGCTAGTCTGGCACACACCCAAGATCAATAACATCATGGATCTGATCAATCAGTCTACAATCCTTGGTATCATGGGTTGTAGAGGTACAAATATTACAATACAAGAAACATTCTTGTGGATTTGCATCTGTAGTAGAGGGAACCTACTTGCATCATGATCCCCATGGAAGATCTCATAGTCTACCACCATAGCATGTGTACCAAATTTCGAGGGAAACTATCCTTTGCATGCCCTTCCACTTCATAGTCTATACACCAAAGCCCACTACAAACCTCATGCACTGAGTTTGTAGACAACTTCTCCAACTACTTGGCCATTACAGCAATTTGAGCCTCTAGAAAAGGACTAACACTAGTATCAATGCTCCCTAATAGCTTCAGCGTGTAAGGGAAGCTTCCAATGCCTCACGTGGGTCTATGAAAGTCTTGTGTGACAGAGAGCCCTTCTAAATGGTGTTATCAATCCTCCAAAAACCATTGAGCATGTTGAGAAGGATGAATGTCATAGGATAGTTTGACAAGAGAGTCTTGAAACATGCATCATACTCCCACACACTCTCTACCATTCCCTGGATCTCCTTTAGAGTGTTGATGCTCTTCTGCTCAAACTCAGGGATATGGAACTCTGCTAGGAAGGTGTTCTTCAATGTGGTGTAGTCTACCACCATCTGATGGGGGTCATACTTCTATACCAACTATGTGCATGCCCTTGCAATGTTGTTACAAACTGACTTGCCTTCCACTCCTGGGGTAGTGATCCCTTTCACGTGCCATAGTAACTCACACTTGTGCACATTATTTAGCAACATCTTCAATACCCCTATAGTCTGGTAAGTGCAAAGACATCTCAAAAACACTTGGGGAGGTGGCTGGGGTCCTTGTCCTCCCGATCCAAAGCCTTGGTTTCCTCCGGTGTTTCCTCCTCCACCAAGATCCACTGGATCCACTAGGTCCTTGTTCCTCCTGACCCACCAGATCCACCTCCCTAGTCGTGAAAAGGGCCTAAAGTGGTCATGCCTAGTGTTCCCAACATCCCACTAAACTACGTGCCGATGGTTTGTGATATTGTCCCACTACCAGTTGTATGTCCCGTGCCACTCCCTAGATGTGATACCCAAACCTTGTGTACTTACACCTTGTCCAAAAATTCCTCCAAATATAGGAATGGATTACATAGCCATGGATGTTCCAAATGAGAAATTATATCTCTTTGGGTGCATATTGGTTACTCCCACCGATACCAACTAGGTTAACAATACTTCTCCCTTGATCTGGAAAACCAAGCGCTAGGGGTTGGTTACCAGGTGGGTTCAGATGCGTGCCGATAAATCTTCTTTCTCCATGTGATGAACTCTCATCAGAAGCTGAAGGGGCTTCTCTCCTGTGCTTTCCAAGATGGGGCACAGAATGCTCAGTTCCACATCCTCTGCATGAACCTCAACTCCTTCCCACAACATCTGCCTCCATAGATCCATCACACTTGCAACTCTTTGCATTGTCTAGTCATCTCCCTTTCATGAGCTTCACTATACTTGAGTCATCTCTCCTCCCTTTCCTTTTTCAGCCACAATGTCTACCATCTTCCTCCACCCTAGCTTCCTCTCCCAAGCACTCAAGAGAAGCTTAGCGACCATGGGAAATGCCTCCAAACTCAAGGTAATGACCAAGATCTTCATAGCCAAAGGAATAACACAAAAATGATCCTCTAGGCTCCCTCAGAAACTCAAACTCAGCAACTTCTGGGAAAGAATACGTAGAAATGGCATATTCAAGAGTATAATTGGTCAACACTCTCTTCCACTAGTGATCAACAACACGCATCCAAGTCAGATCTACATCCTGCAGCCTTTGATAGTCATCTTGGGTCCACATGTGTGATCTATAGTACCAGCTCGATCTAGATGCATATGCTGAAATCCATTCATATAGTTCTACTGGAAACAAAGAAGAATGTCTCATACAACTCATGGTATAGGTTCTCTTCTACCCATCTACGCACATCGAACTAGGTCAAAGTGTTGAATCTTTGAGAAAACTCATCCTCCGTGCTCTTGAACCATGTTTCAACACTTTCTAAGGTCAAGACGCTCCATCATCATGCATCACAGGGAAAAGATGCATGCCATTTCTCACAACAACTTTGAAAAGAGGTCCTAACAATGAAACCAAGATGTAGTCATATTTTATACCCTTAGACCAATAGTCTAATCCCATGCACATCGACCTATCACCAAGTGGGTGCTGGGCACTCACCCAGAGGCATGCGTGGGTGCCGAGTCTCTCCTTTATGTGAGTCTTGTGAGAATGCATCATCTTATGATAAAATATTCAAATGGAAATGAGCATAGAAAAGAACCATGCAACATTCTAAGAACCTAGAATGAGTTGTCATCTCATTGCATCTAGAAAAGAGAAATAATAAAAACAACATATGGAAATGGTTCATACATAAAGGAAATGCATAAGTATTATACTCCTGAACACATATATGATTTATAACAGAGCCTTATATTCATATTAACATATTCAATAACCACATTACATCCCTTGAGGTCATAACAGATCCTCATATAACCATGTAGAGCTAAGTCATGCATCAGAACTACACTATGTTCATCACATTACAAAAATGAATGCAGCCCATCCTTAAATATATCCCTTTTCTTTTATCAGGAGCTTGTATTTACAGCCTTAACACCCATTTCCATGCCTTTCTAAAGTTATAGATCGGTTTCCAAGTGTTGAAGTGGTCCTCCATGGGAGCATGCATTCTTAGATCGAGCTTGTATTAATGATGTTTTCTGGAACCTTCCATTACATGCCTAGAATATTCCCTTTTTGATCCTATAGTTTCTAGGTTTGCACCTTAACCACAAGGGTCATGATTTTCTCACGTTCTTCCTGGGATGCCGAATATGGATAAGTACGAAACCTATCCTGCCTTACACACACACACACACACACCATGTGTTCTGTAAAAACCTACTAGAACCCTTCCCTGCATGCCTTCAACTTGCTTACCCTTCTTCAACTAGGTCCTGCGCGCCTACGCGATGTCTCATCCTTAGCCAATATTCCGGGGCTCAACAACCTTGGATCACCGAAATTGATACAAGGTGTTATCCTGAATCTTATTGTCAATTTAAAAGTCTCAAAAGTAGAAATCATATAAAAATGTTTAAAATCTTACCCCTTATTACTATATTGGTCCGAACTTGGTTTGCACTAACAAAAATCTAAAAGAATGATGTTCACTTTAGAAATTAGACAAGTAAGTACTTTATGATCTTAACAACATAAGTACATATTCTTCAATTCAAGAATGACAAGTCTACAAGATTAATAAGTAAACAATATCATTTCAGAAAACATGATATAATAGTTTAGCAGTGAACATCAACTCAAAACACAATCACATACCATGTTTTCCAACCAATCACAAAGAGTCAAGTATAGATATAAAAACATGAGAGGTAGTACAAACCTCCCTTCATAAAATCATCATCATCCCGATGATTAACTTAAATAAAAATAATCGGCCTTGAAGAATAATGAGATACTCTAGAACCTCCTGCACAAAGGAGGCATTTCTGATTTCATCAAACGAATTCAGGGGCAAGACCTAAATATTTCGGTCTAATTTACTACGAAGTGGAAGGATACGAGAGTTAAGTATGGTGGGCATAACATTATTGTCAATGAAGAGCAGATTACAGAGGCTATGGGCTTGGAATTGGAGGGCTATCGGTTCTTTAGTAAGAGGGTGGATAGGGTTGCTGAGGCCAAGAAATTTATAGACGAGGGCAAAGAGCTGGATTTTGTTGCTGTGGGTTTAAAGGTAAGTTCCATCCCCATGATGTATGATAAAGTGAATAACATGATGGTTAGATACATTTCATTGGAAGGGTGGTATAAAATGGTACCCATTAAGCATCTTGTTTTTTTAAATCACTTTAGAAGGGATCTCACCATCTGTTTCCCACACTACCTTCTCAAATCTCTTCAGTGCTCTGTGCTTGACTTTCAAAAGCATGCCCAAGCTATTCCCTTACATCAGGGCCTTATCCTTTTACTCCACAAGCTTTGTGTTGCCAAGTTCCCTAGCTTTTTGATTGCTCCTAGTGAGCCACTCATTACCACCTCCTCTGTTCCCATTCCCACTCCTGTCACCCCTTCCAAGTCTAAATCCAAGAACCCCATGAAAGCTGACACCCTACCACTGGCAGGATCCTCAGAATCTCCAAAGATTTGGAGGTTTCCCAAAACTTACTTCATATCAGCAATGTAGGTACTGAAAATGCCCTACATCTGGAAGATTCTCAAGTGCCTATTAGACTGGATGCCCTGGAGATTGAGATGAAATAGATGAAGAAGGACCTTTAGCGTTTGGGAAAGCAAAAAGGGAAGAGAAAATTTGAGGAAGAGAGTGACACTGATAAGGAATAATTCTCTGATATTTACAAGAAGTTGAGCTCTCTTGATACTAGATTGGGAAGAGTAAAAGATAGAGATGAGCAACATTTGGTTATCTTTAAAGCCATAATTGATTTCTTGGAATAGTAGGTTCAAAGCATTACTATGCTAGGTGGAATCCCTATAACTATATGGTGGAATGAGAAAGAGAGGAATATGACCATTTTACAGCTGGATGCTTCGGACTCAATGCACATAACCACTCTGGCACTTTTCACCTCATTACAGATGATTCAGTCTAGAATTGAAAGAGCATCAAAAAAATCTATCTTGGGCTGGTGGAATTTAGATTTGAGGCTGTTATTGTGCATTATTTTTGTTGTGTAGATGCTACTTTTTTGCGGTCTTGCTGCGGGCTTCATCCTTTTTTTGCTTCTTGTTGTTACCCGATATTGGTTACCTTTGGTAACAATGTTACATCTAGATTTTGATCTTTTGTCGTTATATACTCATTGTTATATCTGGCTGGTGAGCCTTCCTTGTAATAGGGTATAGTCCCTTCAAAACTATTTACCAATAATAAAAAAACTTAAATCAAAATAGTTTTTAAGAACATAGGTAATAATTATAACTTATTCAACCATCAAATTTTCAAATAGTAAGCATAAGTTGTAAAAATTCAAGTTTCTAGTAGTTAATAACAACGTCAAATGGATGTAAAAACAATTATTAAAAGTGTTTTTCTTGAAAAAACAAAATCAAAGATAGTTTTAAAGACAAATATCATAAGTATCATAGAAAATTGTAATTTTTCTTCTAAAATAGATGTGCAAAAGTAGTTTTCATGTCTTCCAAGTTTTTCGAGTTCCACTTTCTTCATTAAACTAGTCCCACTCGAACCTTGCATTAACTAATTTCTCGATTACGCAAGCACAAGTTGTGAGTTTCTATACCCTTACGGGTTCAACCACTATTATTCCTGGGTCTTGGACCTACAAAGAATTCTAGTTTAACACATGTGAAAAATCTAAAACATAATTTTTAAGTAAGGAAATATGAAAAACATCATGCATCCATGCTAATGCGGGAGGCAATGCTAAATGAACAAGATTGATCACTTCAACAATTTCAAATGGTCCTAAAAATCGAGGTGAAAACTTGGTTGATTTTCCAAAGGAAATAGAACTCTTTTTAGCCTTGACCCTTAGAAAGACTTTTTCACCAAGTTCAAATTTCCTATCAACTCTTTTTAGGTTTGCATAGCTTTTCTACCTATCAATATCTTCCTTTAATTGTGTATGGATTAATTTTACTTGATGTTCCATTTCAGTAAGCATTTCAGGTCCAACTACCTCTCTATCTTCTATGTTGTCCCAATAGGGGTTCTACACCTTCATCCATATAATGCTTTGAAAGGTTCCATTTTTAGAGAGGAATGATACGTATTATTGTATGCAAATTCAACCAAAGGAAGATACTCTTCCCATTTGTACTTATGGTCCATACATAAATTCTAAACATGTCTTCCTTTATTTGATAAGATATTTTAGTCTACCCTTAAATTTCAGGATGGTATGCAGAGATAAAGTTCACTTTTGTTCCTAAGGCTACATTTAGAGTTTGCAAAAATTGAGAAGTCATTCTTGTATCTCTATCACATATGATTAACTCACATACACCATGCAATCTGAAAATTTGGTGTATAAATCTCTTTGGGAGAACAGGTGAATCATCTTTCAGATTCCCTAGAATAAAATGAGCTAATTTTGTTAATTTGTCAACTACAACCAAAATAACATCATGTTTATTTTTAGACATAGGAAACCCTTGAAAAAATCCATGCTTATCACTTGCCACTTATACCAAATGCTATGAGGGTACACTAAACTGGCTAAATGCATATGTTGAACTTTAACATTGTGACATTCTAAGCAATGTGACACATAGTCAAGTATATCTTTCTTCATCCCTTTCCAAAAATATTTTTGTTTTACATCAGCAAGCATATTTTTCCCTCCGAGATGTCCAGAGTAATGTGTATTGTGAAATTCAATCACCACTTTCTTCCTTAAATCATTTTCCAAGGGTACATACACCCAATTTTCATACCTTAAGATTCCTTCATTATCGAATCTAAATCCTTTGTATCTCTTATCATTGGAATATACAACAAGTGTTGTTTTTACTTTCGATAATACAGATATGTTATCATTTCTTTCTTTACCTCGTCTTTGAACTAAGTTCTCAAGGTTACAAGTGTAAAAATTTGCTTCCTATGACTTAGCGCATCTTCCACTCTATTTTCTTTTCCTTTAATATAATTGATATCAAAATCATATTGAGACAAAAATATAACCATCTTATTTTCCTTGCATTTAGATTATGTCGAGTGAAGATGTATTTCAGCCCAAGGTGGTCTATTTTCAACTCAAAGGGATTCCCTAAGAGATAATGTCTCCAAACTTGTAGTGTATGTACTATGACAAAGTAAGCTCTAGGTCATGGGGAGCATAGTTCAGCTCGTGTAACTTGACCTTTCTGATTTCATATGCTATGACATGATAATTTTGTAGTAATATACCCCCTAATCCATCTCTAGAAGCATCTTTTGCAACTGTAAAGCTTGCATTTGGATCTTGAAAAGTCAAAATAGGTGTTGTAGTTAGTTGATCCTTTAATGTTTTAAATACTTGCCCCAAATTTATCATTCTAAAAACTTTTTCTCTTTCATTTGTAGTGAAGTAATTGGGGTAACTACCTTTTAAAAATATTTTATGAACTTTCTATAGTATCCGGTAAGAGCCATAAAGATTCTAACTTCATGAACATTCTTAGGTACTGGCCATTCAACTATGGCTATAATATTTGATGGATCAAAAAATATTCCATCCTTATTTATCACATGTCCCAAGTATTGCACTTTAGTTTCATAAAATGAACATTTTGACAAATTTTCATACAATTTTATCTTTCTTAAAACTTAGAGGACAATCCTTAGATGTTCATTGTGCTCCTCCATGATTTTTGAATAGATAAGAATATATTCTAAGAATACAAGAAAACATTTGTCAAGTATTTTTGAAAAATATTATCCATCAAATTCATGAAAGCTATAGGTACATTTGTTAAACCAAAAGATAAAACAATGAATTCGTAGTGCCCATATCTTGTCCTAAATGGTGTTTTACGTATGTCTTCTTCTTTTATTCTCAATTTATGGTACCTAGATCATAGATAAATCTTGGAATAAACTGATGCACCATGCATATGATTAAACATATCATCAATTTTGGTAAGAGGATAACTATTTTTGATTGCTTCTTTGTTTAACATTCTGTAGTCAATACAAAGTCTAAGTGTTCCATCTTCTTTTTAACAAATATCACCGGGGATCCCCAAGGCAAGACACTCGGTATTATAAATCCTTTAGAAAAATGTTCATACAACTGTACCTTTAGTTATACTAATTCCAATGTATTCATGTGGTATGGTGCTTTAGAGTTAGGTTTTGTTCCAGGTTTGATTTCAATTGTGAATTCAAACTCTTATTTGGGGAAGACCAGATAGTTCTTCTAGAAACACATCTCCGTACTCTAGTAACAACTGATATTTTCCCATAAAATCACTACTTTCTTCTACCGATTATGATATTTTTACAACAAAAACATGCAACCTTTGTTTTTAGCCTTTTTGAGTTACATGGCTGATATTTCTCTAATTGCAATATCTCTTTTTACACCTTGAATGTCTACTATTTTCTATATATCGTCTAAACATTTTATGTGTTTTCCATAACAATATACATTTTCCTTATGTTCAGCTAGCCAATTCACACCTATTATGATGTCATATGACCCTAAAGGTGTAACATAAAGGTCTACCTCTCGTAGTAAAACTTGGAAATTCTAAGGCTGCACTAAATAAGCATCTATCAACTATGTGAACAACATTATTCCTGTAGTGGATAGTCCATGAATTTTTCATAAAACCAACTTTTATTTTCAATTTAGAAGATAATTTACTAGAAAAAAAACATTCAGTAGCACCAGTATTGAAAAGTATTGTTATAGGTATTCTAAAAAACTTACCTGGCACTTCTATAGGTGTAGCTTACTTTTCAACTTGCTTATCAACTACTACAACATGTATCTTGTGCTACTGATTACTATCATTCTTCCTCTAAGGACAATAACTTGTGTAATGATCCTTTCTGCAAATATAATAGCCCCCAGTAGGTCCTTTTCTTTGTTTGAACTTGTTCTTAGCTTGGAATTATTATTTTGGCCATTATTGTTTTTTTGTCCATTATTTTTGTTATTTACAATAGGTTTATTTGTTGTTGTTTTCTTTCCATTATCATCCCCAAATCTACTTTTGTTCCCAAAATTCTTCCATGCCACATTTTTAGGTGCAAGGGGTGAAGGAGAGTTAGAAACTTTTTCTATTTTTCTTCTTTATGCACAAAAATTGCTTTCAATTTCTGTTCTTGTCTTATGGCCTTTTCAATAACCCCTTCCATAGTTGATGGGTCTGTGTACATCAACCTCTCCACCTATAATTAGATTCATTCCCATAATAAACTTATGTATACAAAATTTTCATCTGTTTGATACTGTGGTACATACTTGATAAGTTTTGTAAACTTCTCCCAATACTCAGTTACAACTAGTTTTCCTTGAACTAATGTCTGAAATTTAGATATTTTTTGATCATAGTAGAGTTGTGGCAACCAAGGCTGCCTAAAGTAACTCTTAAATTGATCCTAGGAAATGCTAGCTTCATCAAAATTAATTTCAACCTTATAGTTATCCCTCCAGGAAGATGCTTTGTGGGAAAGATGATAAGTTCCACATACAAATTTTGGTTTCCTTCAAGAAGTTCCTTACTACAAAGTACTTATACATTTCACTAAGCCAGTTCTCATCCCTCTCCCAAGGTGGTACTGTCAAATTTTGGTGGAATTATCCTTTTTATTCCATTTGTAAGTTCAACTATCAACCTTTCCTTCTTGTTTTTAGGATGATTGGGTGCATTTGCATTCACATTTGTAGTGTTATTGTTGGCATTTGCAACATCATTATTTGTTGTGTTATTGTTATTTTCTCCACCAGGATTTTCAACATTCATATTATTTTTTGGAGGTGGCTCATTTTCCATTACTTTTTCTTCAAGTACAAAAATCTGATTCCTTGTGTCATGAAGAACAACAAGGATCTCATCCAGCTTTTGTGTCTGTAGCTACTTCACCAACCGAAGGTTGGTTATTTGCAGTATGTCCCCTTGTTCTAACCATTTTCTGTTAATAAAAATAAATTTTTTGTTAGTGATGGAATCAAATAGGTCCAAGAGCTGCAACCTTTAGCTCTGATACCAAAATGTAACATCCTCATTTTAAGACTTCAATACAAGGGATTTTTTTCTTTTTTATATCATAATGTTTCATTGTTCTAAATTCACATAATTTAAAACCAACATTAATTTAGCCACCACTCCTACAAGCCTGTAAACCATATGCAGCAATTATGAGTTGGTATTAAACCAATCCCTCATATTTCATGTCATCAATGCATGTACTAAGCATACTTGTGGTTCCCTTATTCATTTAGGGTCATTCAAGTGTTATTCTCTAAAGTACATATCGGGTATTTGTTATGGATTACCTATCTGATATCATACATATTTAGTCTAGGTGAAATCAAGACAATGCAATCAACAACTTATGATACTTTGGATAAATTTCTAAGACATGTATGTCATGCTTTAATTCCTAGATGACATGCTCGTCAAAAGAAATATGTATTTCACCACACTCAAAACTATTATCTAGACTTGGAATTACTTGATTTACATCAATCACTTACAAGGTCCATGTTAGATACTAATTAGGGATAGTTTGCATGGTGTTGTTACGAAAATTTATCGGTTAGGCAGTCGTGGGGAAACAGGCCAACAGTGTGCAAGGCATAGCCCCTCTTTGAGACAGCAAAGTGAAACTAGTTTATTGCTAATCTATCAAGCAAGAATCTATGCAAATCTACACTATTCTAACTTCGGGGTTTGGGATCTCATCCCAATAGAGGTAGTTCTAACAACGAATCAGAAAGGTAAGAGGGAAGGAATGAAGGAGGGTAGATCTGAAGGAAGAAAAGAAATGAATTCCAAGATGGAAAGGTCAGAAGGTTTATGCTTTAGGCTAGTAGTAAACAGAGCCAAACTTACTTGCATAAACAATTAAAGCAATATTGATGAACATATGACAATAGTAGGAATGAATCTAACAGAATAAAAACATAGATCTAACTTAAGAAAGATCTGATGCAAATAACACACACATTAAGCACAAAGTTTGAATATGTGTATTAATATTTCTTCTGTTGCAAGAAAACACACATTATTTCTCTCCTCACTTATCTTTTCATACAAAAATTGTTCACCCTTGAATACAACAAGTATTCTAGTATTTATAGAAGGAGAGGAAGAAAGAAGACAAAAGTAAACCCATTACTTACAAAATATCTTACAAGATATTTACAAAAGATCAAGAAAATATCTAAAAGTCAATAGTTGACTTGGGAAAGTTTTGGATGGTGACATCCCATTGTGCAACATGGATGAGGTAATCGTGTATGCCAACATCCATTTTAAAAAAATATTTTACAAAAATGATCAACACATTCTAGAAAGTGCTACGCCCTTAACCTATTGCTTATATTAGGATATGAGTAGCCAACTTGTGGCTTACCATATCATTTTATTATATCATTTATACTTTCTCATGCTTAGTAGGTCAGCCTTGGTGATGGCCATAACATATGAATAGTATATATAGGGGATTGTAGGTAGTAGTTCATCATCATTTGAGCATTTGAGTATTATTGTATGGTTTGGAGGTTGCCCCCTTGAAGTGGCGAAGCTATTATAATTGCATATTGAGATCATTATTCTGGAATATTGTGTTATTTTGTGTTATATTTCTTCTCATGATCTGAATTATACAAGTAATTTCATTACAAGTGGTATCAAAGCTACGATCTGGGCCAAAATTAGGGCAAAAAACCCTAATTTTTGTTTCCACCATATATTGCAAACCATAGCGAATTGGTGGGAGATATTTTTACCAGAGTTGAAAAATATTTCAAGTAAGGTTCCCTGAAAATTTCAAACTTTTCTGATTTATTTTTCAAAAGTTATTACAAATTTAGGTTTTTTCATAAAATCACTCCCTAGGGTGCAAATTATGGATTTTTTCAAGTTCGTTACATTTTCGGGAAGAAAAATAAATTATTTGGGGTTTATTATTTAATTTTGTTTATATTTGGTTGAATTTGTATTGAAATTTGAAACCGTAAAATTTGACCATGATCCCTATATCCTACTATTTTGGGGCATCATGCGAGATCCTTCCACAAGAGGAAAAAATAATCCCATCACTCTAGGTAAAAAACCGAGAAAAGGATGAGATATTAGTAAAGGATTTGGAGACATAAGATATAGCTATAGATTCCTCGGGGTTAGTGTTTACTTTGAAAGACCATAAAGTAAGCCAACTTGAGTTTAACCTAAGAGACCTCAAATCTCGGGTGGCCAAAGAAAGAAGATGTGTATAGGATTGGAGGATTTCATGCAAAAATTCAGTACACATATGATGGGAATCATACTTATGTCAATCAAGGTGGATTCTCGAGTCAACATAATAGACATATGAGCCGAGTGGATCTTCGAGTGTGCATAATCCAAATAAAAGCACTTTGTAGGCCCGTACTTATGTTTCCAATAGTGGAGATACACAAGTTTGATGGAAAAGGTCCACTCAATTGGATCAACCAAATGGAGAATTTATTTGAACTACATTAGATTCCATCAGGACAAAAGGTGACCATGGCAACTTTGTATCTCGAACCTGACCAATTCATCTAGTATCGATGGTTATGTTCTTAAAGGCAAAAGAGTGGTCTCAATGTTACATGGACAGTATTCACTGAAGAGTTGAAATTACACTATAGTTCTAGTGTGTCAGATAATTACTTCATCCAATTATTAAAGTTGAGATAAACAGGATCTGTTAAGGATTACATTCATAACTTCCAAAACCTTTCTCTATGGATGGAAAATATTACTGAAGAGAATCTGAATGACCTATTTCTTGGGGGTCTTAAGGATCACATTGAGCATGAGGTGTGTATGTTTAATCCTCATAAGGTTTCTGATTTGATGATTATGGCAAGAAGGGCAGAGGAGAAATTTGTTTCAAGTAGGAGACAACATTTCACTTATACCAGAGATCGCAACACCTTGGCCCCAACACTCCCTTGACCAGTTAGATTGACACCTCAACAAATTGAAGAAAAAAGAGAAAAAGGGTTATGTTTTAACTATGACAATAAATTTGGACCCGGACATAAATGTGCTAAAAAGAAGTTGTTCTACATTGATGGACCTAGTGAAGATGAAGAGAAGGATGAGGATTCAAAGTCAGAGGTCTTGGTTGAGCCAGAGGAGGATTTAGGAGATCCTCAACCAACGATCTCATGCCATGCAATTTCAAGTATTAGCACCCCCCAAACCCTGAATATGGTTGGATTCCTACAAAAATAGAGGGTCACCGTGTTGATTGATTCAGAAGTACTCACAACTTTATCAATCATAAGTTAGTAGTGCGCCTAAACTGTTTCATTTATCCCACTCTGAATGTCAAGTAATGATTGCTGATGGAGGTACTGTTACTTTTTCTAGAAAATTCCATAGCATTAAGATTGCTATGGGATATTACATACTAAATAGTTCCATGTATGCCATTTCTATGGGAGGAGCAGACATTGTGTTAGGGGTTCAATGGCTTACCACTTTGGGAACCATTGAGATGAACTTCCAAGACTTGTTCATGCAATTTCACTCTGAAGGAAGGAATTTTGAGCTAAGAGGCTTAAGAGCAAAGTCTCCACAAATATTAAGTTCTCATCAGATGCAAAAAATGCTAAAAAATGGTGCAGAGGGATTTGTGGCACAACTTTTTTCATTGGAGGCTCATCCTTCTAAGGACACTATACCATCAGACATGCAAGCAGTGTTGGATGCACACTCTATTGTATTTGAAAATATACCAAAGGGATTACCTCCAAAGAGAGATCATGATCATGCTATTCAATTATTACTAGGAAGTCAACCACCTAACATCAGACCTTATAGGTACCCATATGTGCAAAAGAGTGAAATCAAGAAGATTATACAAGAGATGTTGGAAGCAGGAATCATCCGTCATAGTCAAAGTGCTTATTCTTCTCCAGTAGTGATGGTACGAGAAGAAAGATGACATGTGGCGCATGTGTCTTGATTATAGGGAACTTAATAAGTACACAATCAAAGATAAGTTTCCTATTCCTATAATTGATGATTTGCTTGATGAGTTACATGGTGTTGTTTATTTTACAAAGCTTGATCTTCGTTCGGGATACCACCAAATCAGAATCAAGGATGAGGATGTTCATAAAACCACCTTTCGGACACATGAAGGCCATTATGAATTCCTGGTAATGCCTTTTGGACTCACAAATGCACCTTCTACATTTCAAAGTTTGATGAATTCTATTTTTAAGTCATTCTTGTGGAATTTTGTCTTAGTGTTTTTTGATGATATAATAATTTATAGCAAAACATGGGAGGAACATTTGCATCATGTAAATAAGGTTTTGGAAACCCTTGAGCAACATCAAATTTATGCAAAGCCCTCTAAGTGTTATTTTGGACTCAAGGAGGTTGAATATTTGGGTCACATTGTCTCTCATGAAGGGGTTAAAGTGGATCCTAATAAGATCAAAGTCATGATGGAGTGGAAGGTTCCAAAAACCCTAAAGAATCTACGAGGATTTTTGGGGCTTACAGGTTATTACCAAAGATTCGTAAGGCATTATGGAAGAATAGCTACACCTCTCACATATTTATTAAAGAAGGACTCCTTCTATTGGAGTGAGGATGCAACCAAAGCATTTGAGCAACTAAAGGAGGCCATGTGCACCACTCCAGTCTTGGCTACTCCATATTTTTCCAAAACATTCATTGTTGAATGTGATGCATCAAGGGTGGGTATGGGGGTAGTTCTCATGTAAGAAGGCCATCCTATTGCATTTTTGAGCCTTCAATTCAAAGGTAAGAATCTTTCCAAGATGACTTATGAGAAGGAAATGCTAGCCATACTTCATGTAGTAAAGCAATGGAGACCATATCTCATAGGAAGACACTTTAAAGTGAAGACAGATCATGATAGTCTGAAATACTTCTTGGAGTAGTGTTTATCATTTGAAGAACAACAAAAATGGGTCTCCAAGATGTTGGGATATGATTTTGAGATTATCTATAAGAAAGGGAAGGAGAATGTAGTTGTGGATGCTTTGCTTCTGGAAAGATGAATCAACTGTAGCCTTGTTATGTGCCATATCCATATTACAAGAAGATTGGATAGATGAGGCAAGGTCCGAATGGAGAAATGACCCAACCACACAAAACCTCATTCATCATCTCCAAAATGATCCAAACATGTCTGAAAAATTTGTATTGAAAGGGGATGATTTATGGTATAAAGATAGATATACCTATGTAAGAAATCCACTCTTAAAAATAGGATTCTATCTGAGCTTCACTCTTCTCCAGTAGGGGGGCACTCTGGATTCTTGAAGACCTATCATTAAGTCAAACAAGATTTCTTTTGGGAAGGGCTCAAAGGGGATGTCAAAAATTTGTGCCAGAATGCATGGTTTGTCCGCAAAATAAGGGTGAAACAGTTCGATCCCCAGGTCTTCTACAACCTCTATCTATTCCTAGCTAGTGGTGGGAAGAGGTTTCCATGGACTTTATCACAGGATTTCCTAAATCTGAAGAAAAAATGTCATCATGGTTGTGGTGGATAGACTCACTAAATATGCTCATTTCTTTGCCTTGGCAAACCCATTTATTCTGAAGCATGGTAGCAACAACCTTCATGGACATAGTTTAGAAGCTTCATGGGACACCAAAGATTATAGTAAGTGATCGAGACCCTATATTTACTAGTAATTTTTGGATTGATTTATTCTCATGTTTGGGTACTCAATTAGCTCGTAGATCTTCTTATCATCCTCAGTCTGATGGGCAAAAAAAAGTTGTAAATAAGTGTTTGGAGGGATATCTCTGTTTCTTTACGTTAGATAAACAAGCAAGATGGGTCCAATGGTTGCCACTTACAGAATGGTGTTATAACACTTCCTTCCATACTTCATCTAAAATTTCTCCTTTTTTGGCACTCTATGGGTACCATCCACCATTCATCACATCATCATTGAGAGTACAATCTGCGGGTTAGAGTAGTAGAAGAACACATCCAATATCAACAAGAGGTCCTCTCTAGTCTCAAGGAGAACTTGGTCATGGCACAAAACCACACAAAGCAACAAAGCTGATCAACATTGCATGGAAAGGCATTTTGAAGTCGGTGATTGGGTTTTTGTGTGGTTATAACCATATAAACAAATTTCTTTGAAACAAAACAAAAGGATAACAAACTTTTACCAAAGTATTATGGCCCCTATCGGGTATTTGAGGAGAAGATTGGTACTTTGTAGCATACAAATTAGAACTTCCACAATCAACCAGAATACATCCAGTCTTTCATGTTTCTTGCCTAAAGAAAGTAATTAGAGAGAGTGTCATCCCAAATAGTGTTACCGAGCTTGATGAGGAGGGGAGAGTCATCTTGGAACTGAATGTGTCCTTTAAACATGCACTAAAAGATTGAGGAAATTGGTTATTATTGATTACCCGATCAAGTGGAAGAATATGGACAATGAAGATGTAAAATGGGAAGATATGGCATTCATGCAGCAACACCCAAAGCTTCTCAACATTGGGGACAACATTTCTTTGAAGGAGAAGGGCATGCTACACCCTTAACCTATTGATTATATTAGGATATGAGTAGCCGACTTGTGGCTTACCATATCATTTTATTATATCATTTATAATTTCTCATGCTTAGTAGGTCGGCCTTGGTGATGGCCATAACATATGAATAGTGTATATAGGGGATTTTAGGTTGTAGTTCATCATCATTTGAGCATTTTAGTATTATTGTATGGTTTGGAGGTTGCCTCCTTGAAGTGGCAAAGCTATTCTAATTACATATTGAGATCATTATTCGGAATATTGTGTTATTTTCTTCTCATGATCTGAATTATACAAGTAATTTCATTATAGAAAGGAGAAACTACTCCTCATCATCCCTCTGCTCAAACTTGGTGTCTTGATTTTGATCAGAAGAGTTGATGTGACATTGCGCTCGATATTCTGCAAACTTTTTGATCATTGATTGAATTTGATCATGGTTGGGGCCATTAAAATGATCACAAATGACTTCACAGGTTTCTTTCTCATTCTTGAGCTTGTCAGGTAACTCGGCGAAAGTTTCGCATGCATCGATTAAAAATCCAATGAAATCGCGGTATGCCAAGAGGTTATTGATTAACTCTCGGTCAAAAGTGACCTTCGGTGCCAAACCTTGAGTGACGATAGCCTTGAAATGCTAGAATGTATCATCTACTTCCCTCAAGTTATACGATTAACTGAGCATCCCTGTAGCCATTTTTTACAACTATCCACTCCATGTTGTATCGTGCGTCTAGGGCTTCATCTTTGATTTTATAATTTCTCTCTAGGATATATTCCATTTGATCAACCCAAGTAATCTAATGCAGTGAGAGCCTTCTTATGTGCATGAAAGTGATTGATAACGCCAAATTTCAATAGGTTATCAGCTGAGTAGTTAACCATTTCTTGGAACATTTCATGCTACAACTTGGCATTATCCAACTCTTGAATAGGAAATTGCTCGCTTGTAGCTCCTTATTTGCTTGGGTTATATCTGATAGAAATGTAAACTTCCCAAGCACTTCTTCACCATCTCGAGGATCTGGTTGATCCAGGATGATCTTGATGTGCCTTGTTCACCAATATTAACAAATTCATTTATTTTCTCTGACTAAGAACTTGAATGAGTTCGGCGCGATCACTGGAGGAGCATTGCCCATTTTTCGCAATACTTAGAGGAGATGTTTTTTTGTTCTTTGAGTATCCTTTTCTCCTCTTTTTCCTCTTAGAGCTTCTTGTAGAGAGCATCCATAGTAGACAAGGCTTCCCCTTACAAGCTTTCAGATGAGGTCCCCATTGTGACTTGAGTCACCGTGAAGTTTGTGGGAGACAAATCTTCTTTTTCTTGGTGGGATCTGGGAAAGCTATCTCGATGACTCTTTCTCCTGAAGTGCCTTTAGAAAAGTGAGTTATCACTTTCTGCTTCTTGGTTACCTTTTTCGAATGACGCGAGAAATCCATGGCCACAATGGGAACCTTTTATCTTTGGCTCGGATGCTCGAAATCAAACTAGGACTTATGGGAGTGGGAGCATAGGAAGAAGAAAAAATGGGAGTGAGAGGGGAAGCAAGCGTAGAGGCCTTAGGGAAGTGTGTTGAAACACTCGGTGGTGGCATTGACAGGATTCCAATGCACTGATGCTTGTGGGGCTTGGAGTTATTAACGGAGAAGAGAAGGATGTGGAAATGGAAGAGATCTTCATTAGGATTGAGGAAATATTGGGTGACAGATCCGCATAAGAGAGGATAAGATGGAAGAGGTGGGAGATGGAAGGGAGGAAGGGAGAGGAGAAGACACATCCATAGGAGGAGCGGAAGAAGGAATGTTGGGTACCTCAGTAGTTGTAGTTGTGATAAAATCTTGGGTGGATGTATCCGTTGAAACATCTGCTATTTCTTCATTACCTAGTGTTATCCACTCAAAATTCCCCACTCTGTCAAAAGTAAAATTTTTTCAAAATTTTGAGTCTAAGTGTCTTTTCTCAGCCGAAATTTGGTGGTGTGAAAAAGTCTTGGAAGTCTAAAAAATCTAAGTTTTGGGTCATTCTCAAGTATTTCGAACTGTCGGAAATTTTTGTCGCCTTTGTCCCAAGTATGAAAGTGCATTTTGTTCCCGATCGGCGAAACCTCCGAATTTGTCCCATTTTCGGGCCCGTTGGAAGTTTTTGTCCCAAGTGTCCCGAAGTTTGTGCGAGATGTTCAATTTCGGCCAAACCACCCGAACCGCGTACTTCGCACTTTCTTGTCCCGAATGTCCCAAGTCCAAACGGGCCTTGTTCCATTTTCGGCCGATTCGCCCGAACGCGTCCTTCGAAACTTTTTGTCCCGAATGTCCCAAAGTTAAAAGTGCACCGTGTTGTCCCGATTTCGGCCCGAAACTCCCGCGTCACGTACTTCAGAGCTCTTTGTCCCAAATCAAAAAATGCAAACTGTTCCATTTTCGGCCGGTTCCTGGACCGCGTCCTTCGCGCATTTTCATCCCAAATGTCCCAAAATGCATTTGTGCGTCTTCTCCTATTTCGTCCAAATTGGTGAGCCTCGTGTTTTGCGCATTCGCGTCTCACATGTCCCAAGTAAACCTAATGTAATTCATACTTAGTTTTTCCCGCTCGACCCGAATGTGCTAAATTTGAATTTAAGTTGCGAAGATCAAATTTCAAGGACAGCTGGCAGAAGGACGAAGCTTTCAAGATGCCGTTTACATTAGTTTTCAAAGATATCCATTGTCATCTTCAAGATGAAACGTCTGGTGTGTCCCTCGTGGAAAAGACATAGCTGAGACGTTAAAGAAATTCAAGAAGTGGTTTCTGAAGATGGTGGGTCCTTCTCAGTGACTGTCCACCTGTCTCCTTCTTCATTCTTTTCTCTTCTTCCTATTCCTTTCATATTCCATGTAATTAGTTAAGAAATTGCATTTGGCATTCCTTAACTATTCTCTAGTTAAAAGAAACGGTTACGAGGAGTAACCGAATTGTAAGCTATATAATGGCCTTCTTTGTGCCATTTCGAAGAGGAAGAACTTGGCTTATTTTCTGAAAGTGTAAATAGATCATAAAGAAATCAATACAGAAGGGCTTTCTATTCTTTGTCTATCTGATCTCCGTTATCTTTGAGATTTCATTTATTTTCTTTTTGAAGATCATTTGTCTCCAGTTTGTTAGTCTTTCCATTTGGTGATCTTGTATAACCAAGAAGGAACTTTGTGTCCTTGATTGATAAATCTGTGTTACGTTAAGAAACTTTGTGTTCTGGCAGATGTTATTTATAGAACTTTGTGTCTCTAAATTCCATCGTATTTATACGATACGAATGATCTTGTTTTCAATTCACTGTGACTTTGCATACATAAAGAATTACTCTGTTATCTATAATTCTACATGTTGCCTTTCTACTCATTCTCACCCTCTCATTTCCTCAGTCCTTTTGTAATTGATAACCTTCGTAGAAAACACTTTCATGGTATCCAAGTTTAACCAACAAATCATGTCCTGTACATTTGTAAATAAGTTCGTTTCTGAATAAGGGAACCTCTCCCATCAAAGAGGAGGGACTTCTTGTCCCCTAACTGTTGCTCTTCTAAAAAGTCCTATTTGAAAACCAACACCTAGAAACACCGGGTTGACTACTTGCTTCTCAGAAGTAGGAGGGAGATCTTCAAGAGTATTGGAAGAGGGAATCGCTGGGTACCTCTTGTTTACTTGGTTCTCCCAACTTGTCTTTCCCTTTTCCTTTCGGCACATGGTCTGGCCTTGGAGGTACACGGCCTGAAGGAGAAGTAGTGAAGTCAACTCGAGGTATGTAAGGCCATTCTGATTGTACTAATGTTTGGTGTGATGCAATGTGGGTTTAACCCTTTCTTGAATGGTCTTTGGTGCTTTAGCTCTATCGATCTCTGTGAATGGCCAGTTATCCCCATTTGTGTCAATGTAAACCTGATCAATTTCTTGATCAGTCTCTTAGAATTTATTTGTAAAAATGGCAACGCCATAGTGGATGATCTCCACCAGAGCCAACCGGGAGTGATCCTTCCACCTAATTTCTATCTCATGGGTTAGGTCTATCTAAATTTCCTCGATCTCAGGAACATGGATGGGATCAATTTTTACCTTCAGGAGGAAACTTCGGTAGTCGAAGGTCAGCCTTGCTGGGAAGTTGTGCTTCAAATTCAGCAGCTCTAGCTTAGCATACATATCCCATGCTTTAGTAAGTGTAGGGCAGGTGTATCGGCCAATTGTAAGGGGGAATGAAGTTCCTCCTTTCTTTCTCTTCATGTACTTTTCATGATAAGTGATTAACTGCCTTGAAAATTCCAGGAGGACTAGCTTTGGCCCTGTAAAGCTTGGAAACTTTGTTGGTTCTCCCTCAAAATTCATAGCTTTGAGGTATGTGAATGTGGGGAATTATGTGAACAACATTGCCCATTTCTTTGTAACAACAATCACACTTGGGATGGTTCGACTGTGTCTCATGTTTGGTCTCAACAAATAAAATACCTCATAGAAGAAGGCATCATTTATTTTGAAGAAGCGGGAGATCTTTGGCTTGAGCCTTAGCTCAGGTAGAACTCGTATATATTGACTTGGGGCCATACCCCATTTTGAGTTAACCCTATGAAATCCCTTTCTGACGTAACAACGTATACAACATAGGAATTCATGGAGAACTTCCCAGTTGTTAGAACTTGTTGAAGTTCTTTGTGAGATGGTGTCATTGATGATTTCACCCCAGCCAAAGTGTTGATCAGGTGCATTCTTGCTCATATTCTCCAGGTATCTCAGCATCCACTTGTGGAAATAATGGGCATTAGGGAGCCTGAATACTCTACTCAAGAATGTGATTGTATCACTCAATTCTTCATTAAAATCACTTCGATGGATGGTTTGTGGCCATCTGGACACCGACTTCTTGTTCTTTAGATAGAGTTCATTCATCATCTGCATGCACTTATCTTCATTATCATCCCATGCTTTCCTGTAATCTTCAATACTTATTTCCACATATTTCTGTGATGAGGAATGCCCAGGATCATCTCAAAGTGACAAGCTGTGAGATTTATGATTGTCTACTATTCTCTAGTTTCAACACATCTAGTGTCTTTGTTATAACATTGAGCAACCAACATGATGAACTCATTATTTATGGCACTCACTGGAAGCCTAGTTGCAAAGTGCAATCCACTACCTACTAATTTGTTCATCCATGGGCCACTACTTGCCTTGGTGGTCCTTACCCAAAAATCATCCATGTCAATATGACCCAGCTCAGAGTCTCTGATGTCAAGGTCGTAGTCTACATATGAGTCAGGCATTTTGACTCTTTGGTACTTGTACTTCATTTCTTTCTCTGATTGTTTAGCTTTAGCTTTAGTTGGTTTCTTATTTGATGAAGACGTATGTGAGCTTGAGGACAGATGTTGTTGTTCTACAAGAAAAATCAAGAAGGTATAACATAGAAGATCCATGTCAATCATCATGTTATTCATAATGAAAGTTTGAAGAATAAAAAAAACCTTTGAATGTGTGAGAAAATAGCTAAATTTAGCTTGCAGAAGGAAGAATGAGCAATTTTAAGCCTTATGGTACAGAGCGGAAGTTCACAGTAGGTTACGGGGATTTTTATTGCTAGGAACACTTTTCAGGGTGTCAGCATGCAAATTCTTGCGCTAAGCACATTCAGGAAAGTGTTAACATGAGAAAAGTGGCACCAAAGGGGGAAACACATGGCGCGGGTTTGCAGTAGACAACATTTCATGTTGATGTTGTGGAAGTTACACCTACGCCTCATCAAAAATCTGGTAAGTGTTCTTTGGTGGGTGCGAGAAAAGGTTTGTGTTGCATGAGTTTAAAGTGCACCAAAGTGCAACTTTGGAAGATGTTGCGAGGAAAAACAGTGTGCCATATTTGTTTGGCACACTTTTCAAGTGTGTAACATCTCTAAAAATGGCACCAGGGTTTTAACAGTTAATCAGTTCATGTTGATGTCTTGATTTCTTGATTTGGATTTGGATTTGATGGCAAGAAAGAGAAGTTTTTGGTAAGGTAGCAAGCAGATATAGATGGTTTTTGGTTTACTTCAGCGGCAGAGCCCTCCAGATTTACTGAGATCTAGAGGGAGAGGAAAAGAGGGCTTCAGATGGGTTGGGGATTTATTGGGTTCTTTAGATTTTATTTATTTGATACAAGCCCTAACATTCAACACAACAAAATGAAAACCACAAATGGGAGAGGAGCCACTCACCTAGATTTATAAAAGATGACGAAAAGACGCGGGGTCCACAAGCTCGAAAATGGCATGCGAGGGCTAACAGGGATGGCTGACACGTGCAGAGAAAATACCTTTCACAATTTTCAATTCATGAAAATGACATGTGGCAGGTTTCTATTTATAGAAAAATTGGCATTTATGACCTCACCAACTATTTTTGGCACGATTTTGGTAGCGTCAACATGAGAAAAGTTACACTTAGAAAAATGCTTAGTGCAAATTTCTGGGTGTCGACACAACATTTTCAACACCAAAGGATGTTTTAAGGGAACACAACGTTTTGTATGTCGACTCGGGTAAATTCGTACGAGGAAAATGTATGGTGCTAGTTGCTGGATGTTAACATAAAAATTCAGTGCAAAAGGATTTGAGGGGGGGGGCACAAAATTCATGATGTCAACATGTGAATAATTACACCCAGTGTAAAAGGGTGCATCCTTAATCATGTCGACATGAAAATTTGTGCATGAAGGATAAGCTAAAAGTGGCTAAGTCTTGAAACATCTTGATTTTTTGAAAGGAAGTTTTGGGATTTTTGAAAGTTGCTAAACTTCCTTAGGGGTCAAAACAGAATTTTTGGTATAGTTACCTATAAATTTCCCTTGTCAATATTACAGGATAACACATGGGTTAGTGCTGATAAGTCAACTTAGGGTGAATAAGGAAAATTAAGCATATCCGAATCAAATTGTGTCACTTTGGATCCACTTCCTTCCCCGTATTCATCATAGTATGACATCAGCACTAAGCCATACTCCTATCACAAATTGGTGTCTAACATTTACCTGGATCCACAACTTTACGATAGTTATGTTTAGGGAGCTAGGTGAATTATCGCAACATAGTAGCTGCTCCATAGTAACCAATTAATGACTAACATCATTAAATGGGTACTGTGTAACAACGACTATTATGTTGCGATAGCCCATCAAGTTCGATAAATGGAACATCATATCTTAACAATTTTATTAGTTCAATCAACTCACAACTTGCTAATCTTACCCTAAGTTATTCTAGTCGATATGTTTTGTACCTAAGGATCAACTAGAGTTCAAAACACTTTTTCTTTAAGTAAGGATAATACATGTTTTAAGATATTAAGTATAGGTATTGTAGTTTAAGATCTACATTATGATTAGTCATGAAAGCATACCTTTTTCATTAATTAGGTATAATTAATTTAAGTGTCATGTTATTATTTCAATTGTATTTAATGTAGGACAACAATCATACATTATCATTTAAACACACTTATTCCCTTAGGAACCATCTGATCTATTCATAACTATTATGTTTAGGTATATTTTCATACTTTAAGGAGTGAACATATCTAATCAAGAATTTAACAAATATCACATTCAATCATAAGAATAACATTCTTATATCATTAGCAATTGACCTTTCATTATAATGCAGTTATATCCAATAAGCATCATTATAACTACATTATAATCCCTAACTATATCATTGATCTTTTATTTATCTAGACGATTATTTAGATAATGAAAAAAACTTAAGAATGCCCCTTATACTATCTAGGAACAACTTGTTATCACTTAAATTACTTAGTTAATAAGCCATTATTAACTCAAATATAGCTAATATTCATTTATATAAGGCATCATTACTTTCATTAGTTTAGACTTTATGTTTGATATAGTTTCAACAACTAATGTAAACTGTCCTTTTATTTTTAAATGAAATAATTACTAATTCAACACTTTTTAATCAATCACTTAAAGAATTTTATAAGACAATGCAACAAAATGAACCGTCTTTATTTAATACCAAAATCTAATATCAAAGTCATACTTCAAACAATTTAATCAACAATTCCTTTTCAGAATAGTTACAATAAATGGCCATTAGCCTTTCTTATTTCGGAACAAAAGTACATCTGAAAATGAATAGTACTATCATTTATTCAAATCATCTTTCTTCAATCAATAGAACAAATGCAAAATTCTAAAAGTCTTCCTTATTTTAATTTTCATGAAGTCCATATGCAAGGTTGTTATCATCCGCGAGTTCATACAACCGGCATGATAAGAACTAAATCTTGAGAACAACATTTTCTATCTAATAATTTCATAAAAGGAATGTTACTTTTAAGTGAAATTATCATAAGGTTGAAAAATAACACACAACTCTTTTAAACATTCAACAAAGGCATCTTAAAACCATCATTTAAAGAAGTTAAGATAAACTAAGCACCTCATTCAAGAAAATTCCAAACAAGTATTAACTTAAGTTTCATTTAAGTAACCCATTAATTGCAATTGCTCACAGTCAATCAAAGTAATGCAAGTACTAGTAAAATAATATTACGGTCATATAAGCCCATACAAATATAACTGAAATTTTATAACCAGTCAATTAAAATCTTCATTATCATAACTTATCAAGTAATTATTTATATTTCATCTTAATAATACCTTTTCAGGGTTTAGTAAGAACTTAATCATAATATGTTAACTCCTATATCATATAAGTTATTCAACCAATAACTTATTCTTATATTAGTTAAGTATACTTCTCATTATAAAAATTTAAGTATATACTGCATACAGTCATAGTGTAACAATCTCACCTCTTAATATATTATAAACTCAATATTATATCAACATTCAAGTAATGGTTTAACTCCCATTATTGTTCTTATTTGATTAAATTATACTTCATCAAGCATACTTAAATACTAATAACCCGATAATCAATCTATGATCAAACAACCATATTTAATACAAGTAATGGATCCATCATCATACCCGAAAAATATAATAGTGTATATATATATATATATATATATATATCTAATTTGACTATCCACAACGTAGTGCCTTTAGGATTTACCAATCCAAAATTAATTCCATTATATTCATGTTACTATCAGATATTAATACTCAGTTGTGGGTGGGTGAGGCTCAAAAAACCTTTAAATGTTATTTATATATGCGAATAATCATCTAAAGATGATCAAACATCAATATTAGGTCAATGCTCAAATCAAGATCCATATTAAGTTTTTAAAAGATAAATAGATACTTAAGGACATTTCAAGGTTAAGATCAATATCTTAAATGAAGCAACAAAATTAGAGGTGGAAGAAGAGGTCTGTCATTTAGTCTCAACTAAGTGAAGAAAAGTTATATCAAAATCTAATCATTTCATAACAACCCATTTTGATTCATGAAGAGTGAATACCAAATAATGAATAACTTGAAAACACAATAAGGGATCAATTTAAAAGAGTGGTTGCATTAATTCTTAAGCATGAGAAATTGAATATAAATTCGATACAAGTCATATCGACTTGATAATAAAATTTGAACAACAAACATATTATTTGCAGAGTTAAACACAAACACCCAACACCCTATCAAGTCAAGATAATGAAGGAGAAAAAATAATCAACCTAACCCATGTCACATTCATATCTCCGAAAGCTTCGGGTTAAACCTAGTTTACACAACTCATTAACTAATCTCTGTGAAGGATAATTTTCCATAATGCAAAATATAGTCCCTAAAAGTAGAATGCAAACATCTATCCATATATTTTTTTAAAAACACACCCATTACTTCTATAAACTTAAGACATCTCTTCACAGTCAAAACTTACACTCAGAAGTAATAATAAATGAACACAACAATAATTGGGACTAATTATGAACGAAAAACATAGAGTTTCTAGTTATGAAACAATATACAAAACCGAAAACCATAAAATAAATTTTCAAATAAGAGAATATTTCCTTTCATGAAGCCATTCAAATAGATCATATTATTTTAAAGAGTTAGAGCCTATCATGTGTGGTAGAGCACTTGTAACTTTCTCTCCAAGCTCCACAAGTTTTTCTCAAAGCTTGCACACAAAACTCCACAAAATGATCAAAATGAATTCCAAAGAAACCCTTCATTCTCTTTTCTTCCATTTTAATAGATATTTCCATTTATTTTCCCACTATTTCCTCCACCATGGCGAGGATTCTATGCTAACCAAAAAATAGATAATGCATTCAAAAATAGAAAATCGACATGCAGAGCCCAAGATCTCAAGTGACCAAATGAAAAATGAAAATCAAATCCCTTATTATCATTGCAAACCATTGTTGTTTTCCCCAAAACAATTTTTGGTTCATTCGATTCCATTAATACTATCAAAAGCACTACTAGTTATCTCCATAATTCCTTGCTTGACCACATTCATTTTTTTAGAGATCAAACTATCGTTAACAATCTTAACTAAAACCTTTAGCCAAAAATTTGGCATGCATCACCAATTTTGACCTGGTATCCTACCAAAGGGTGGTGGTGGCCCAATTAAAAAAATTAAAATTCTAGGTATAAGTGTGGGGTGACACACAACTCGTTTAACTATTCATTTAACCTCTTGCAAAAGCGAACCTTCGTTAGTTGTTAGGATTCCATAGATAGGTTAAGATCTATTAAAATCATCATGCATATATCAACCTAAGGTTAGGATATATTTAATCTAATGTAGATACAATCACTTTAGGCCCTTAGAAATTTAAACATTACCATTTGCATAGGTTATCTTAGGTTAGGATATCTTAATCACAAGAATATATCCATGACCTTAACATATATCACATCCACTTAAGCCCCTTAAGTAATTTATAAAATGAACCAAACTTATTTAAACATAAGTAAGTATCCATTATTGTAATGCAATAAAAAAATTGATTAGATTCTTTGTTAACATGATCGAGCATGAAATTCTAATCTAGAAATCAATAAGAAGCCAAGTGAACCTTACAACTTATAGTCATAATCACATATCGATTTAGGAGAATACCTTGGATCACTGAAATTGATCCAAGGTGTTATCCTGAATCTTATTATCGATATAAAAGTCTCAAAAGTAGTAGTCATATAAAAACATTGAAAATCTTACCCCTTATTACTCAACTGCTCTAGAACTTGGTTTGCACTAACCAAAATTTGAAACCACTATGTCCACTTCAGAAATCAGACAAGTAAGTACTTTATGATCTTAATAACATAAGTACAGATTCTTCAATTCAAGAATGATAAGTCTACCAGATCAATAAGTAAACAATGTCATTTCAAGAAAACATGATATAATAGTTCAACAGTGAACATCAACTCAGAACACAATCACATGCCATGTTTTCAACCAATCACAAAGAGTCAAGTACATATATCAAAACAACAGAGGTATTACAACACAAAAACATACACACACTCACACACACACATACACACACAAAAGTGCACACTCACACACACACACACACGCATGTACACACTCACACACACATATATAGACAAAATCACACACATGCATCTAAACACACACATGCACACACACACATACGTAAACGTGCATACACACACACCTAAACACACAAACACACATACACACAAAAATGGAGGAAGAAACTGATATCTACAGGTAAGAATGATTTATCTTCTTAGCTGATATTTCTTTACCATCAAGACTGCAACACATATTTTTATCGGTAAATATAAAGATGTGAATTTAAACTCCATAGTTACATTATTTATTGATCATAATTCTACAACGAAATGATATGCATTGAATACAAAATTTTATACAATAATTTTATCACATACCTATCGAACATAAATTTACCCACTTATAATACAATCCAAATTTCCTTACAAGAGAAACATGAAATTATTTATGGAAAGAAACTCAATTCCCTTTTACAACTTATACAGAGACAACTAAATTTTCTTCGCTTTCTTTTCAACCCAAACAAGATTTATTTTGTGAAACAAAATTGAAAAAAGTCTTTTACATTTCACCACCTTATCTCTTATTCATAATTCAATAGACAAGTTTTGCAGTGAGTTTAAAATAAAAATACAAAAATAATTATTACAAAACTTAGTCCTTTTCATACTTGAGTAGGTCTAACTATGAATGTAACTTGTAAAATTTTATAGAAACTTTAAAGGAGGTGTGATTTTCCATTTCAATATTGGGGTCAGCCAATAAAGCCCAAGAGTATATGTTCATACAAGTTCCAAAGAAATCTAGAGTAAAAATATTATTTTTAAAAAAATACTCCATCTTCTTTTCCACATAGTTTTTTTACAAGGAAATAAAAATGATTTTTCAACTTATTAACAACAAAAAAGAAAATTTTTACATGTCTTCTCTTCTTTTAAACTTATAATAACCTTATATAAAATCTTAAAATGCAAGTGGAAAAGCCTCCCTAAATAGGGAAAAACATGTCCAAATTTATAAAAGATTACACAATTTATTCAAGAAATGAATATGATAATCCCATACAAGGCTCTAGGAATCATGCTCCACCTTCGAATAAAATGTATCCAACACAAGAGAAATAGATTAGTTATCCACCCAACCAATTGACATCATTACATGCCATCTCCATAAGTGGAGGACATGTTAGCCTCCCTCCAATCCCATGTGAGATAGAGGTTGCATTCCTCTAAGATGCATAAGAAGAGGAGGAAGATTATTTATAGACACAATTACAACTATCAACAAAGCCAAATTCCAAAGCACAAGCAATAAAATCCAAGATTCTCAAGAGGGGGAAGAGGGAAAGAGTTCCCATTACAATGATTTTTTGAAACCAATATAATTCACAACTTGTTATGAAATGATCATACCAAAAAACTCCTTATATCTTCCAAATCCCAAATACTCCAATCCTCCTCCTTGCCAATGTTTTTCAAACCTTGGATGATTTCCTTGGAAAGGAAGGGAGATGAGTTCCAAACCATATGAAAACTCATCTCCCTCATCAACCAAATGAGGGGAGGAAATATAAATCCCATCATGGATTTCCCATAAGACAATATGGGAGTAAGAGGTTTTATTCCTCTTGCCCAACACCCAAAAATCCATCACAAAGGGAGATGTATGGGGAAAACAAGAAAATAAAATCAATACAACATTCAAACAAACACAAAAAGTAATCCTACATTCAACAAAATCCATACAAACCATAAAACTAAATGACAATGTAAAAATGCCAAGAGGTTTGAGGCCTACCTCACAAGCTATATAAATCCAACTCCAAATACAATCCAATCCTACCAATATCCTTGCTCATCCAAGCTCTCCAAAACTCCAAGTACAAAAATGAGACGAGAAGTACCAACCCAATCCAAAATGGAGGGATAAGTAAGAATTATCTAAAAGATGCAAACCAATGGGAGGGTGAGATGTGTCATCCATGCCGTTCTCAAAACCAAGATACCCCAAGTACCATCATGCATAATCCAATAGTATCAATGGAGGAATATCTCACAAAATTAAAAATAAAACAAAATAAAATCTCCTCCAAATTACCAAATGGGTTTTAAAAATAAAATCATTAATTTATAAGTGGATAAGAGAGGCTCAAATGGTATGGAAATACCATTTTTAACCTTGAGAAAGGCTCCCTACCCATATTTAGGGTATAATGGGTCCATTATATTGTAAATGTGACCCCAATAAGTAAAGAAACACTTACAAATTCAAATTTTAGCCCAAATTCAGGTTTAGGAAAAGTGGCACACTTTGAGAGGTGGTGGGGCCCACCTAGTTCATGATTAGGTGGCCCCATACCTCCTTAAAAATATCACATTGATTAAATAATCACTAATACAAGTTAGATCCATTAAAACCATAAAATGGATTTAAAAAGATATTAGAATAATCAATACCAAATTGAAACTAAGAATAAAATAAACTAAAGTGATGAATCCAAAAGACAAAAATCATACAATAGTGTGATGGATTTTTCATTTCTATCAAATCCATAGGAAAGTAAGGTAAAATCCATCAATATAGAGGTGAGGATTCAACCCAAATGAGTAATTGTGTAATCTTGGAGGTTCCATCCCCGAGTTCCACATTCTCTTGTGGTGAAATACAAACTACACTCTCAATTCACATATCATACCTTCGTGATACAAAAATTAAGTTAAACAATACTATATACATCCAAATGATCAAATCAATTATGAGATAAATCATCCAAATTAAGTAATCAACTAATATCGATAATGATATAGATAGAAAAAATGGGATGTATCTATAATATACCAAGATATAATCCATCTAAATCACATCTCAATAACATCCATAACATCATCACTAAAAATAGAAATAAAAATAACAATAGTAGATTGGAACCATGTTCCTCATACACAATCTGTATCATAAATAAAATCTACAACAAAATCATATAGTATCCAAAATAGTGTTGTATCAATGTCACTAAACAAATCAATATAATTAGTCAGCATGAAAATAAATAAGTAAACTTGTGGGAACTATAGATAACTAATCTTCTATGGGATGTATCGATTCAACCAATATTTCTTGGACCCCTCTCATCATTTGTGTCAAGTTAACAACTCTAGGTTATCATTCTCTTACACCCCTTCTAACAATGCCCCATCTAAATTCCATGATCACTTAATATCTCTCTCTCTCAACACTTACATAACTTATTTTCCACTCACATTTATTGAACACAATTTTCTCTTCTTCACACTTCTCCAACAAGGAAGAACCTAGATCGATACCAATCAATGTAGGTAAACTAAAATTCTCATAATTATAATTCTTAATTTGTAGTGAGAATAAACATAGTGGTGTGAACACAAAATAATGATTTTTTTATTGAATTAAAACATTAAATAGTTTTTACCCAAAGTTATAATAGTTTAGAGCCTTAAAGGGTTGTACATACACAATAGAATCCTCTCTAAATCAACAACGACTTAACAAATATGCATATTACGTACCATAACACAAATCAAAACAAATATTCATATTAACTCTCTAACAATTGTATAATCTCTCATCACTTTCTCTCTATCTATGTACCTTATAAAAATTGATAACCCTTCACACACAAACCCTCTCAAATGATAAGCTGTTATATCTCCTTTTCATCGACCATATATTTGATTTTTCCTTTTTTAGCGCCAAAATTTGTTCTAAAAATGCCTCCTTTTTCATGATCCGGAACTCCTTATTTAAGGGAAATAAACTCATAAAATTTTAGGACTTTATTCCTAGTCAAATCAAGTGGTAAGTGATCATACTAGTCAATGAAAAGTTAAAAAAATAATTCCCAAAATAGTAAAACAATTCACAAAAAAATCCTTCTAATCATCAGTCTAAAGCGAGGAAGAATTAGTCAATAAAGAGGAGGGAGATTTAACACCTAGAAAAAATTACAATAAAAATACTATTTTTATTGGTGTAGGATTACACAAGCCCTAGATTCTCTTACATCATAAGGTTTAATTCTTCAACCTTGAAAAGATATGAAAGCTTGACCCCTGGTTGATATAGGTCCTATCTCCAACATCCTTGAGGGTTTATGCTTCATATCCTCTAGTTGATCATTTTTCAATTCCTTAGAAGTATCATGACTTTCTTCATTATTAATTCTATTTTTGCAAATTCCTTATACACTCTCTTATTCTAAACAAAACATTCTCAAAACATTTTGGCCACCACTTAATTTGGGTCAATGCCCCAAAGGTTGTACAAAAAGCATCTTAAACCAAAATCACATGTTCAAGTCATATATTTCATATTGTTGCATCTTGAATTAGATAACTAGAATCATGAATTGATCCTCTTCATGCATCTGAAAGAAAATCATCCAAGGAATGTTCACAAGAATAATACCAATATCCTCAAGAAAATCCTTTCTACTCATGTCAACACTTCAGATAATATTCTTACCAAGTAGGATTAGTATTAAAAAAATTTGTGCCATAAGACCATGATGTTACGAAATCGAATTATAACACCAGTAGCTCAAACACCTAAAATGAAAATATAACTCATAACCAAGATCAAAATCCCTTGATTTGATGGTAATTTCAGTTGAAAGAAGTTTATGACATATTTCAAGAGTCACTATGGGATCATAGATGATGATACAATCCAAATCATTGAAGTTAATATGAAGGAGATTGCTGTAATTAACAAGATACATTGGATTCTATAAAATATGAAAATGGTGAAAATAACTAGATCATGTAATGGACCAAATTCAAACATGCAATAAAGTAAATGTTTTACTCAATTGGTTATCAAACCTATGGGAATAATGGAAACATCTCATGTAAGTTTTAAGGTCAAGGAGTGTAACTATATATTGCATATTTCATGAAAATAGATGATTTGGTGACTAAATGCACCTATGTGTGTATTAAGATACATATAAATACATATCATATACATATGTGAACATTGACATCTATCTTTCCATTAATATCCAACTTAGCAAAGTAATATTTTGTTGAATTGTACATATCTCACAGATATGGAATTTAAAATAATGAAATTAGGAATTGAAAATGTAGATTGTGATATTAGTGAATTTAATATGAAAATATTATGCTAATGAACACATTTAATTTTCACCATTGCACAGAAACCACTTGGAGAGGAGAACAAATTTTTATTCCAAGAAAGTTCCGCATCTCCTTTATTCCACGTAGTGTTTGCATTTGATAAGATTTCCTCATTGGATTATTCACTTTCTCACTATAGACTACTTCAAAAAGTAATCATAGTTCATATATATTATTTAATACACAAAAAAATTGTGCTTCCTCTATTGAGTCTCTGCGCATAGGTGTATTTAACCATTTGGATAAGTTCATAAATATCATTGAATACTTTAAAAATTGACGTTTCCTCCACTAAGTTACCTTTATAATTGAATATAATTACTTGAATAGTTACTTCCATTGCTCCATATAATTTAATTCTATAATATTTTGAATTGAATGCTAAAAATATGCCCAATAAATTACCGCCCATTTAGGATAGGAACGTTTGGTGGTCCATCCTCCATTGGATAATTTTACCGGACTAAAGATCTATAACTAATTTTTTTATTCATGTTCCCTGTGTCCTTGTAACATATTTCATTGTATTATGTTATCTATTTTTTTGCATGAATACAATGATATTCATGTGATTACCCCACATAATTCCCCTCTTTTAAGGAAACAAATATTTAGTAGATCATTCTACTCAAAATAATTGAAGGGTGTATATGTTAGATTTAACATATAGTTATCATTGGATCACATAGAACATAACTATAGGTTGTCAACATATAAAACCTAACCCTACAAGAGAGTACATGATAGAAACCATGGCACAAAGAGATATCATACAAAACTAACATAAAAGTATACAAATATAGAAGCACATAAGTGTATACATACATCTATCAATGTAAAATTTAAAGTCATAGAGAAGACTAAAAGAATCATATAAGGGACATAATACTTGTCAAACAAAAAACAAGGGCCATATATCCATATAAATAAAGGAAACTAAGACTACAAACATGAGACACTTAAGTGTCACATGCACATGGAGAAGGCTAGGTGTCGTACACATAATAACAACAAATACCCAATAAAATGCATGATGATAAAAAGTAGACAATATCAAATAGGCGTGTGGAGAAAGATATAATATTCTTGCAGTTCATGTGTTAGTCTCAATTAACTAAATGAATAACATATATCACAATATATAATATAAACATAATCATTTGGTGAAAGAGTACTATGTAGTAAATGAAACAATAACACATGATAGTGTAGATGATTGCCCCACATTAATAGGGCCATTGGGTAAGAGAGAAAGTAAAAACTCTCTAATCATTGTAGATTATAGTGTTTCTTACATCATGCTCACATACCTTGTGAAACATGTGTGTAAATAATATAAAATATTCTATCTATCAAACCATGTGACAAACATTAGATATAAAGTAGAAAACTAGCATATTAAGCCATGCTTAGGTATTGATTTTGTATTTTTGAAAATATCTAAATAGTTTGGATTACTATAAGTATTTTGGTTTTTTTGTTTGTAGAAATATTGTAAAAAGGGCTACCCTATGATGTGATTAATAGGGTGAAGAGAGAAATCAGTGAGTGAAGGAGGCTTGGGGCTCAAAAGAAAATTATGCACACTAGGAGTAAAAATGTCACTTTAAGTTGAGGTTATGGGGCATGCTTAGGAGATATATTTCTTATAAGAGGATACCTAGGAGATGGCTTACATGAGATAGATCTTGTAGATATAGTATGAGTAGGCTTAATAGACATGGGTGTAGGAACCATTACTCTCTTAGTATAAGGAATATGTGAAGGATCCTCGAAGGGATGCCTGAACCATAATAAATTTATTGTAATAGGTGTATTAAATACATTGATGGAAAATATAAGGAATAATAATAGGCTTATGAATCCAAAGGTATCTTATAAGAATGTCACATGTCCCAAGAGTATCAATAACCAAGAGAGGTGTAACTATTGTAGTAGATCCCACTATAAGAGGGAGAACAATATGTCTAATAGATGGTTTATGAGATTGTGCATTGAACTATATATGTTTATTAGTGTAGAAAAAATAATAATTAATGTTACAAAGTGTACCTCTTGTTATTAACAAATACACTGTGCATATGTTATGTATAAAAAATTCTTGAATATAAGGCACATGAGAAATAACATAATTATAGAGTATACCATTGTCAACATTGTGATAATATGCATTAACTAATCCATCTTGTTTTTCTAAATTAACTAGTAATTACCTTCATGCTTAAGTGAATTAAGTGGAGTGAGATGCTTTCACTTGGAGTGCTCAATGTATACCTCATTTGTAGTGATATAGCAGTTGTGTCGATAGACATTGTTTAGGATCTAGGAGAGGTTACATGGGAGGATTAGTTTCATGGGTATTATTTGATTCACCAATCTCATATATGTGTAACTTATCAAGAGGAATAAGGCATGCCAAAGGTGTGATAATAGGCTCACTAGAAGTAGAATATTAATTTTTTTAATATTTGGAAGGTTCAACATATGCTAGAATAGTATAATCATGGCCATAATGTACAAATTTGACACATTGGCGAAGAGTAGATGGAATGGATTACATACTATGGATCCATGGTAAAACCAATATGTGAATATAATGAATAACCTTTCTTTTAAAATAAAACGTGGTGGGCACCATTTTAGGACCAAATAGAAAATCCAAAGTAAAGTTACCAAGTGAGTGTTGTGACATGTTATCAAACCCCATTAATAAATATGATTCTACTTAATAGAGCTCATGAATACACCCACTTGTGAGAGAAACAAGATATGAAAAGCATTTAATATAGATCCATTATCAATTAGTACCCTTTTAAGAATAAATTTTCCTATCCATTAAGACATAGAGGTTAACATTGATCCATTATATGCTTAAGAGGTAGTTCCATAGGATGAAAAGTAATAAATTTATTAATACTTTGAAATGGGTTCATGATAGGAGGAATGAAAGATGGATATGTATTGGTAGTTGATTTATTTTGAGTATAATAAAATTCAATAGCATTTGTATCAATATGATCTTGTATAACATGTCAAAGCTTAATGCTTTTGTAAGTGGAGTGCTTAATACATATATGGCAGTCACAATAGACATTAAATTCAAAATATTTTTCTTGAGGATTTCTCGTATTAACCTCAATAGATAGAGGGAGAGATATAATGTTACATTCAATTTTTTTATAAGGTCACACGTAACAAGGAAGGAAGTCATGTGAATTTTCTTAATAAAGGAGCCTATGATTAAAGTTTTATAGATTAAGGATTTATAAAATGAGTATAAAGACATGTATTAGTGAAGGGTTGGTAACCAAGACCATGCTGAGGAAGCGTAACATAAATTATACAAATATTAACATGCTTCAAAAATAGGAGGAGGACATTAATGGTTAATGGAGAAGAAGATTAAGTAGTAGTGTCTATGACATCCTCAAACTATGACATCCTGAGATTATTCCTTTCTTTCAAGATGAAAAGTGGCATGGCCCTATTTAAAGAAATGATATCCCAAACCAATTCAAGGGAAAATAATCGAGACCCCATGTAAATTTCATCAAAGATATCCATTACAAATGCGGAAGCCATGAGGAATGGATATAGATGAAGAGGAGAAATGAAGACAATCCTAAAGATAGTTAGGGTTTGATGCGAGAAGACTTGATTTGGAATATGACGACCTAGGAAAAATAGGTTTAGGGTTCAATCAATAAGTTGGTTCACCAAATGATTCAATTTGGAAAAATAAATAAATGCGGGAAGGTATAGAATTCCTTTACTTATTTAAATTCTAGATTAGGGTTAGAAACAAGATGTATATTCATATTATTAATTAAAATTAATATTAAAACTCATAGGTGTGTGTGTTTATATATATATATATATATATATATATATAGAAATTACAAGATAGATAAATTAGAACATGTGCTAAATGTAGTAAAGCATGAGAAGATGAGTGCACATAGTATTTAATTAGTCTAGAATATGATATATGAATGAAAAACATATGAATTGATTAGAAATGTACTATGTATAATTTGTCTCGATTCTAGAAATGCACTATCTAATGGAACAAAATCATTATTTTTAGATCAAACCGTTTTGGGGTTTTATCCTTGTGGATGGTTTATTCTAGGAAAATGATGGCACTTCATAACTTTGTGTACCCTTACAAATGACTATATGCATTGATGTGAATTATTAGGTCTCAAAAATATGTGAAATCCTCTATAATAAACTTATTTGAACCAAAACCTAACCTAAGGTAAAAATCCTACAAAAAAGTTAGCATTTTGGGTTGAAGCAAAATCCGTATACCACCTTAAATCGAAACTACTTTGAAGAGGCCTCAAACCACATGTATTCCACCTAGAGATATAGTATTGTCTAGATGTAACTATATTTGATGACATGACTACTTGTTATTGGTTTTCAAATAATTGATTTATTTGTGCTTGACTTGGATTGGAGGGATCTTAGCTTGGGAAGATCGAATATTGAACTTTGTTTTGATTACTTCAGCCTTATATAAGGGATGCTCCTAATATTTGGTCTTTCTTTAGGAAAATTTAGGATAACTTTGTATGTCTTTTGAGTGATATTTTATAGTGTATTTATTGAAAGTGTAAGGAGAGTAAATGACTACATTTGACTTACTCACATAGGGTTTTGTAGGTATAATTTCACATCAAGGCTAACTCATATAGAAAGAACCGATCCATAAAAGATATAAAATTGAAAAAGTGACAATTAAATGCTTATTTCACTAAATTGAGATTTATTACAGTCCCAATAACTAAAAAAATATACTCAATATGAGAATCCATTATTATTATTTTTGGATTCCAAAATGTCAAATATTAGAATTATCTACACTCTAAAATCACACATATCAGATTCCAAAATCACACATATTGGATTCCAATATCACATATATTGGAATCTAAAATCACATATATTGGAATCCAAAATCTGCTATATTGGAATTATATGTACTCCAAAGTCCCATATATTGGAATCCAAAAATAAAATATTAGAATCCATTATATGGGCTAGCAGCCTTGGCCATTATTTATGTTATGTTATGTACAAAACATGTTTTTGTTTTATAAGGGCTAGCAACCATCAGACCATTATTTATGCTATGTTATATACAGAAAATGGTTATGTTTTAAATGAGCTAGTAGCCACTGGTCATTATTTATGCTATGTTATATACATAAAATGGTTATGTTTTAAACGGGCTAGTGGTCGCTAAACATTTTTTATGCTTTGTCTTAGTGAAGCTCCAAAAATAAGTTCCCTCAAATTTAGTTTTTGATCAAATATCATCCTTAACATCTTCTCTTGTCCTTTAATGGTTGTAACAAAGGCCAAAATGTGGTGTTAAATTTGACACCCATTCGACGTTTTTAATCCTTTTTATCTGTTAAATAGTTGCAAATCTTTGAAATAACCATCACATATGACTTGCATATTTTAGATATGACCGTCATTTTTATAAATTATCTATATATTAATTATATTAAAAAACAATTAAGTATATATAGTATAATTTTATATTTATTTTATGAATAGTGTAAAAAAAATATTTTACAAATTTTCAAGGGCAACTTTTTTCAATAATTCACCACGAAGTTATTCAATCATACTTTGTCATCTTATAATCGGTGAAAATATAAATCCTCTCAACTTTTTTTTTGACAATATCAACATAATAGAATAGAGTTACACAGTAAATTTCATCATAACATATGAATGTATATATTATTAGCAATGTTAAGCAATAAAATCATAAAAAAATTATGAAAAAGATAAATAATTATTTAGTTTTTTCTTGCTCAAAGTATTTGATTCCCTCTACCACATTCAATTCCTGAGACACTATTTGTGATTTTTTTGTACAAATTGGCCATCAACCATTTATCTTTTGTATAATCTTTGTATCTACTTTTCATACCCACCATAAAATTTTTAGGAGGGTTTCCCTTTGCACCTAATGTAATACATAAAGTGTTTTTTAAACTGTATGAAAAATTGTTTCTACTCCAAACCTTTTCTAGGTATTTTATTGCTATTCCCTCAACTATATTGCAACATTCCTTTCCCCAAGTGAGTTTGATTCAATTGAGTCGATATTTTTTTATTGAATCCCATTGATATCTTTTTAACATTAGCAAAAATGAGAGTGTCAGACTAGAATTCTAGTTCACAGTATGGTGATAGTAATTTTATAAATTCGGTAGGCCATCTCCCAAGTTAACAACTTTCATACCAAACCTAAATGACATACTCCTATTGTATGTTTTGTTTATCCAATATAACAGTCCTCCATTTCCAAAATGAGTAAATATGGGATCCACACCTTTGGCCTGGAATAAGATTCTTCAAAACCCTAACAAAAAAGTGGGTCCACAGTCTTCTGAAAGAGGGTAGTTCATGTGGGAAAAGGACAATGAAGGTGCTACCTGTCTAATGGTCCCAGATGGCTGCGTGAATAGGGCTTTGAGAAAAGTGAATCTTTCCCTTGTTGGTAAGTTTCTAGGCTCTAGACCTAATATTGATTTTATTAGAAAATGGGCTCTTAGAAAGTGGAAACCTAAGGGGGATCTGAGTATTACCATCATGCCACGGGGTTTTTTTCTGGAAAAATTTAATCAATGAGATGATTTGGAATCGGTGCTTCTGGGAGGACCGTGGTGGCTGGGTAATATGGGCCTCTTTTTGAAAAAATGGTATCCAGGGTTTGACCCTAACATTGAAAATATAAACACCATTCCAATCTGGTGTAGACTCCCTAGGCTACCATTGCAATTTTGGGATGATGAAATTTTGCTAAACATTGCTAAATCCTTAGGTGCTCGATCGAATTTGGATGGGCCCACGAGAAATAGATCCAGACTTGCTTTTTCTCGATTCTGCATTTCTTCTGAAATGGAGCAGGAGTTACCAGAGCACATCATCTTGAAATCTAAGTGTGGAATGTGGATTCAAAAAATCAAATTTGAAACATTTCATTTAAGGTGTAAGCAATGTCATCGCATAGGACACTTCACCAAAAAATGTCCCAATAAGGAGATCTCTACAGAGGAGGACAAACACAAAAAGAAAGAACAACTTGAGGGTGATTTAGAATTGATAAAGGAACGTAGGGTTCTTGACATTGAAATCCGGAGAGAAGAAAAAGCCCCTAACCAGACTGAGTTGAACTACAATAAAAGGAAAAAAAGGGGGTTTAGAACTCCAATAAGGAAACACCTGGTCTAGCGTCCAAAAACCCCAGCGGAAACTTTGCATGGAGCACCAATCAGAATCAAAGAGGGCTTAGAAAATCCTGTAAAGGTGACTATGGAGGTGGATGAACAAGAAGGAACTGTAAAGATAAATATCATCCCTAATGATCTATCTCAGACTTTGGATGACAATAAGGAAACTGAGATAGATAACTCTGTGCATCATTGAGGAAATATTGGAAAAGGATAACATGGGTTCAGAAGAAACATTGCAGAAAAACACTCCAAGGGGTGAAAGTAAAATCTCAACAGATATACCTCCTTGCTTCAGCAACAGATCAGCAGATATACCTCCTTGCTTCAACAACAGATCAATGAGATCCACACTCTATTGATAGGAATCAGAGAGAGCAAGAGAAGAGGGAGAAGTAACACCATTCAAGGAAGATGAGGAGCTAACTTCTGGATTCATAGAGGTCATCTAAAAAAAAGAGAATGAAAGGATTTGAAATGATCCCAGAATCACTCTACAGTGAAAAGAAAAAGAAAATGGACAACTGGGAAACTTCAACATCCAGAACTACTAGATCTTCTGCTAGAAGACTAGTAGATTTTGGAAGTAGTTCTAAAAGAGGAAGGCCCTCAAAAAAGACTCTTAGATCTAAGAGAACAGAGAAAGACATTGCAGATGGCATTCAACGTCAATTGAGCCATCAGGAAATCCCAACTCCCACTCCTATTAAATGAAGATTATCTCTTGGAACATCGAGGTCTAAATGGAAACTCCAAATAGAGAATCATTAAGGAGTTACGAGATTCTAGTAGTCCTAGTATTTTGATTTTGTAGGAAACTAAGATGAAAGCTAAGATCCTTGAAATTAGTAAAAAGAGTTTTGGGAAAACTCTGAAATGGCTGCGGTGGACTCTCAGGGAGCCTCTGGAGGTCTGGCTACTCTTTGGGATAAAAGACATTGTACTGGTATGGTTCTTAATGCTAGCACTAATCATCTTGCTATTAAATTTCATGCTATTGAGAACAATGGTGAATGGATCCTTTCTAATATCTATGCCCCTAATACGGTTAGTGGGAGATGTAAACTATGGACTGATCTTAAGATCTTTAGAAACCAACATAGTACAACTAACTGGCTTATCATGGGTGACTTTAATTCTCCTCTAAACCCAGGTGAAAAATATGGAGGAATCTCAGCTTTTCCACAGGTATGGAGGAATTTGCTGATTTTATTGCTGAACTTAATCTCTTGGATGTGGATCTCCATGGGAATAAATACACTTGGAACAACAGAAGGTTGGGAAAATATCTTATCCAAGTTAGACTGGATAGAGCCCTGATTTCTGCTAGTTGGATTCTCAGTCAAGACTTCCACCTCTCTTCCCTACCCAGAATTGGATCGGACCACAATCGATTGCTTTAAATCTTCTCAATTGGACTAAGCCCATCAGAAGCTCATTCAAATTTGAAAAGATGTGGATGGAGCATGATGACATCTATGACAAAATTAAAGAGTGGTGGGTTTGGAATGGTGAAGGCACTGCTCAATTTAGATTGATTCAAAAGCTCAAAAATGTTAAAAAACAAGTTAAAATCTGGAATAAAAGAGTTTTTGGCAATGTGTTTGAAAAAAAAAAGTTAAAACAAAAGCTCCAAGATCTGGAAATCAAAATGAATACAATGGGGAGATCTGTTGAAGACCAAACTGATGAAAAGAATATTCTCTCAGAACTACATACGATTTGCAGCAGAGAAGAATCCTTATGGAGACTAAAATCTAGGGCTATCTGGCTAAATGAAGGAGATAGGAATACGAAGTTTTTCCATATGACCACTTTGAAGCACAGAGCTTGTAATAGGATCATGGAAGTGGCTAAAAGTAATGGAAATGTTATAAAAGATCCCAACAACATCAAAGAAGAAGCTCTAAATTTCTATAAAAAACTTCTTAATGAGAGGAATATAATTAATGATGAGGCAATTTCTTTCATGCTGGAGGCTATTCCCCAAGACAAAATTGAGGAGTAGAGATATAAAGATATCACTAAAGTTGTCACACTTGAAGAAGCTGCAAAAAGCTGTGTTTACTTTAGAAGGCTGACAAGGCTCCAGGCCCGGATGGTTTTTCCATTAACTTTTTCTAGAAATTTTGGGAAATATGTTCGGATGATCTTCTCAGAGTGGTGAATGAATTCTATAGAACTGGGGATCTTTTGAAAGAGTTGAATAACACCCACATTGTGCTTGCTCCAAAAAAATGGATGCTAAAGACTTCAAAGACTTCAGACCCATCAGCCTTGTGAATGTTATCTATAGAATTTTTACCAAAATCATTGCTACCAGGCTTCAATTCATTATGAATGATTTAATCTCAAGGGTAGAGAGTGGATTCATTAAAGGCAGGATTATCCAAGATGGAGTGATTATGGTTCATGAGACCATACACTCTATGGAGAATAATAAAAAAGCAAATATGGTCCTTAAGCTTGATATGAATAAAGCCTTTGACAAGGTCTCTTGGGTTTTTCTTGACAAAGTCTTAATTAAATTTGGTTTTCTAGCCAAATTTAGAAAAATTATTAAGGCTTGCATCTCTACGGTCAGATTCTCAGTGGTGGTTAATGGTGAGCCAGTGGGATTTTTCACAAGCAAGTAGAGAGGACTAAGGCAAGGGGACCCCATCTCCCCCTGCTCTTCATTCTTATGGCAGACAGTCTTAGTAGAACAATTGGTAAAGTAGTCATTGACGGTCTTTTGAAAGGCTCAAAGCCCACTTCCATCAGCCAAGCAACTTCTCATCAACAATTTGGATGATACAATCCTCCTTTTATTGGCTTCCGTCATTGAAGCTAAGGCCACCAAGGCTATTCTACAACTTTACGAATCTACTTCTGGGAAAGAGATCAATTATGATAAAAGCTCCATTTTCTTCTTCAACACTCCTGAGGAAAGACAACTTAAAATTGCTAAAATTCTAGGGCTGTAAAATAAGTGTGCTTCCAACCACTTACTTAGGACTCCCTCTTGGCACTAAAAAAGTTTCTAACAAGGTGTGGGATGATCTATTGGTGAGATTTCAAAAAAATGGCTGGATGGAAAGGAGCCATTCTATCTAGTGCTGGTAAGTGCCTGCTCATAAAAAGCACTCTTCAAAATCTGCCTATCTATATCATGTCTCTTTATAAGATCCCTTCTACCTTCAGAGAAAGAATTGAGAGGATTCAGAAAAACTTCTTATGGCAGGGCATGGAGGAGAAGTTTAAATATCACTTAGTTTCTTGGGATAAGGTTTGTACTCCAAAATCTATAGGAGGACTGGGCATAAAAGACATCAAGAAAATGAATGAGGCTCTCATTGAAAATGGGCTGGAGAATGCTTTCTGAGAAGCAACCCTGGATAGAATTAATTAAGGCTAAATACCTTAATCAACAAGTAGTCTTTTCTTTTCTTCAAGATGAGCACCTTCCCTATGGTTCCATTTTTTGGAATAATTTAGTGAAGAGCAGAAATTTCATTAAACAAGGCAAGTAAATGGAAAGTGGGAGATGGCTGTGATATAAAATTCTGGGATGATAACTAGTTTAATGGCAACCTTATGGACAGATTTGGTGTGGTCAAAGATAGTCTTGAAAACAAGTATGGCACTAGAATCAAGGATTATATTGAAAGAAATGGAAAAAAAAGAAATGGAAAAAACTTTCTGTGGATAGAGATGATCTGATCCAAAATATTTCCTCCCTGCAAGATCAGTTGGACCTTATCCCCTTAAGTCAGCTGGATGTTAAGGATGAATTGGTCTGGAGACAATTCTATTGATGGGGACTACTCTATCAAAACTGGTTATAATACTTTCTTTGACAATAGTCAAACTGAGTTTAAATGGAGTAGAATTTGGATGACTGAGCTAACACCTAAAATTAACTTTTTCTTTTGGCTGGCTCTCAGAGGTAGAATTCTTACAACTGACAACCTGATAAGAAAAGGTTTCATAATGCCTAATAGATGTCATCTTTGTAAAAATACTGAGGATATCAGTCATTTGTTTATCCATTGTGATTATGCTACCAGAATATGGAGTTTTCCCTCTCTAATTTTAAAGCTTTCTGGGTGGTTCGAAGGATTTCAGTCAGCTCTGGACCCAATGGAGCCCACCCTATAAACATTGTGTTGTTAGAAGGCTCTGGAATTTGGTAATACCTCATGTTATTTGGAGGATATGGAAAGATAGAAATGATATTATCTTTAGAAATAATAAATAGAATTTTAAGCTCAGTATTGGGAAAATTTCTAATGCTATTAAAGAAAATATTGCTAGATTTAAACCCCCCAAGAACAAGAGTTATCCAGAAAATGAAGAGCATATCTTGTCCCAATGGTAGATTGGAGCTGACAATATCCGAAATAATTCGGTAATAGTATTGATAGATCTTTGATACATTGGCATCCTCCTGATCTTAACTGGTATAAGTTGAACTTTGATGGGGCCTCTAAGGGTAACCCTGGAATTGTAGTGGGGGAGGAGTGATCCGGGATCATAAAGGTAGTTTGATTGCTGCGTATGCTGGAAAAATGGGAATTCAAACTAATCATTTTGCTGAAGCATTATCCGCTTTATGGGGCCTTAGAATTGCTCAGACTCATAATATCCAAAACCTCATTCTAGAAGGGGACTCGCTTAATATCATTAATCATCTTAATCAGTGTTCACCTCCAAGTTGGAACATCAAGGACTTCATCTTGGAATCCATAAGTATTTGCCAAACCTTCAATAACATTCGGATCAAGCATACTTACTGGGAGGGTAACAAGGTGGCAGATGCTTTGGCTAATTATGGCATAAATGTTAATCACATTATTTGGGATAATAAAGATCACATTCCTGAACAACTTCAAAGCAACATACAAGTGGATACTTATGAGCATACAAATTTGGGGTAAGAGAAATGAGCATTTGGAGTGGGACTTCAAAAATAAGACTCCCACACGTGCTGATATTAAAACAACACTCAAGCAAATCTTGATGGGCAATCAAGGTTGTGGAAAGTATAATGAGAACTTAAAGTGGATATATATGAAGATTAAAGCCACACATGCGGGAAATATTGTGCTTTCAACAACTTTTAAACAGGGCTTTATGGATTCTCAAGTCAGTAATAAGGATGATGATGATCTGGAGTGGGTTTCTAAGGGGACTGAAGTTCACACATGCGGGTTTTCCCAGGTACATAGCAGCAGTCACTCAGGCATTCGTGGGAACAACAACGGCTACCCTAGTCATCATTCACATCACGTGGAAAAAAATAGAGAAAGGTGGACTGGTAACTGTAGCTGTTATAGAACTCCTCATAGGGATTTTGAAAATTTTATTTGCAAACACTTACGCATGGTGATAATGGGAGGTGCCCCTTGTCAAATAGAACCCAGTGCGGACCCGGAATGGAAAAATAATGAAGAGCTTTGGAATCTTCTCAGACCAGGGAGGCATCACTAATTTTATGGAGAAGATTCAGGGTCACGACCAAAGTATTTCATGCATTTTGCAAAGGATTGGAAGGATCACACAGTGGAATATGGAGGGCAAAAGATTTCGATCAATGAAGAGTTAATAGCAGAAGCAACAGGCCTTGACATGGATGGGTACCATTTTTTTAATAAAAGGATTGACAGAGGTGCTGAGGAGAGGAAATTTGTTGAGGGTAATGAGAAACTAGTCTTTGTCATGGTGGGTCTGCAGGTCAGCTCTATCCCTCTGCCTTTTGATGAGGTCACCCGTATGATGGTGTGTTACATCTCTTTGGAGGGGAGATTCGTCATTGTGCCCTCAAAGCATCTTGTGTTCCTCAATCACTTCCGCAGGAGTTTCACGGTATGCTTCCCTCATTATCTGCTTAATTCTCTTGAGTGCTCCATTTTGGAGTTTCAAAAGCATGCACATGTGTGGTCCCTCTGCATCAGGGTCTCATCTTCTTGTTGCATAAGCTTTGTCTTCTTAGGTCTCCGGCATCCCATCCTCCCCATCTCTGTTCCTCTCTGCCCAGCACCACTGCTGCCACTACCCCCATCTCTTCTCCTTCTGTCCCCATCACCCTGTTGTCACCCCTCTGCCCTCCTTCTCGGCTCCCTCAATCATCCCCCCACCTCTGCTCCCACCCACTTCAGCTTCCACTTCGACCAGACCTATTACTAGGTCTTCTAAAAGACTGAACCTTGATACCCCTATTTCGGGGAATGTTCCTCAGGACTTGGAAATTTCTCATAACCTCCTGCATATTAGAAGTACTGGTTCATAGGAGGCACACATTGAGAACTCCACAAAAAGGCTGGAAGCCTTAGAAGCTGACATGTTGTTGTTGAAAGAAGAGGTTAAAAACTTGGCAAAGCAAAAAGGTAAGAGGAAGAAGGAAGAGGAGATTGATATTGATAATAAACAAGGTTGAAGACATCTACAAAAAATTGAACTCCTTGGACAACCGTCTAGGGAAATCCAAGACTCGCCATGACCATAATATGGCTATTTTTAGTGCAATTGAAGAATTTATTGAGCAGCATGTCGCAGCGTCTCTAATCTCAGTGGAATTCCAACAACTCTTTGGGGCATGAAAAGGAAAGAAAACAAGACCATTGAACAAGTTGGATGTTACTGACTCTACTCATATGATGACATTGGCTATGTTCACCTCTTGGTAGAATATCAAATCCAGAATCGACAAAGCCACCAAGAAGTAATTGTGGATGCTCTTGTTGTACTCCTTCATAATTTTTTTGCTATTTGTTTGCTGTTTTTTGGCTGCTCTTCTGCAGTGTTTGAACTGGTTTGTTGTTTTGGGGTAACTTCTCTTTGGTTACATTGGGTTTCTATGTCTCATATGGATCTTGATCCTTTTTGTAATGATTTTCATTCCTATTCTAGCTTCTAGGCCCTCTTTTGTTTACAAGGGTATAGTCCCTTTCAAAAAACTATTCTACGATTAGCTAGAAAACCTTTAAGGAGGCTAGCCAAGTGCTAATTTACATAAAAATGAGCTAGATCAAGATGTTTGTAGTTTTGTTTATGATGATGTTGAAGCCAAAACAATGTTAATTCAATGTAAGTAGTTAGTATGTAGTAGCGAGTGAATCAATGAAACATTGTCGACAGTATGCAATTGTAAAACAAAGAGATATTGATGAATGTAAGGTTTTTTAGTCAAACCATTTTTGTATTGAATGTGGGTGCATAGATTCCACTAAGATATATATTTTTGTTTTAAATTGTTATTGTAGCTTACAAATGGATTTCCTTAAAAATTTCTTTAACCCTAAGGCAAACATATAAACTAATGTCTATTAGTTATCGTTTCTTATAAATTTGTGGGCCTTATAAATAATTTTGTTGTAAAATACAAATGGATATCACATCGTATCCTATAATTTTTTGGGCATTATTGGTTGTCTGTATAATCATTTATTGTCTTATAAATTTGTAGGGATTATTAGAGTTTTTGTTTGTAAATTAACACGATTAAAATGCCTATATCTCATGGTGTATTCATGGCCCCTTTGTGCCCATGTCCTCCACATCTATCATCTAAACTGTAAAAAATATAACTTTGTTAAAAAAATTGAAAACCATGGCAATTGAAGATAGAGTTCATTAAACATATTTATAAAATGATTTAAAGTAAATCACCATGTTTAATTGGTTGTGTAGCTTCACGGTGAAACAAATGTACATCAACTTTTATATCTTTATGGTTATCATATAAAAATAATTGTATAAGTAGTATATTTAGGTTACAATCCATTAAAAAATCACTTATTGAAGTTGTTTTGGAGATGAACCTTTCTTCATATGAGAGTATTAATGTTTGAAACATCACTTGACTATGTGTCTCAAAAAGAAAAATGACAGATGAGTTTGGAATCCACCAATGCAAAGAGTGTGAAATTTCTGCCATAAATCACTAGTACTAGAGAATTTATGGAACAACATTGAGTGAACATCTCATCCCATAACTCATACAATATTTCACAAATAAAAGGATGGTTGTTTCATTATAGGAAAATTTAAACATAGTTACCAATTTTTGTGGCGAGTTTATTTATCCAATCCACAACGACCTCTTCTCTTTAATCATCATTATTATCACTACTATGCACATAAGATATTGTGTACATAAGATACAAAATTTTGAATATCACGTTGTTATTGTAGAGTTTGTAGCATCGATTCAAAATTGATACTCAATGTCTTTAACCTTTTCCATGTATCTTTGTACTATGTTGCTTAACATTTTTGAATAACTAGTTGGTATTAGAACAATAATAATACAATCCAACACACTTGGTTTTGATAATTATTAGAAGCTCCATTATGACATCAAAATAAATATTGCTGGCCAAATTGTAAAAATCAGTGATCACACATTCAACATTGAAAGGATTAGTCGAAGGAATAGCTGATAAAGTTGATGGAAGCTGGAATGGATATGCACATTTACAAGAATTTTTTTGTGACTTTAACCCTTGCTAGTATATTTCCTTCCAGTGACATCACATAGTTGTCTAATATTGTCTGAGCCTTGATGGGAATAAATTCTTCCACCTCATGATATTTTTTCCATTTTTCCATTTTCCCCAATATTGGAATCAAATTTTATTTTTCCATTACTCTATTTACCCAAGAGTACGTACAAATTGGCGGTAATGTGATTCATGTAATTTAAATTTTTCTATTACATTAGATTCACTGCAGGATGTCATTGTAATATTATGTGGATTTTTATTTCTCGAATAATGTATAAATTTTTCTCTCATTTTGTTATCTCATTTTATTCTCCGACAGTAAGAATCAAATGTATTTTCTATTACACTAGCCTCAAAAGCCCCAGTTGATCTAGTATTCCATTTCAACCTATGCAATTTTGATTTAGATGGGTTTATCTCCAATTTAGTCAAATATGTTTGCCTCAACATAGTAAACAACTTGGCATGTTTTAGAGGTGAAAGAAAACCTTTTCTATGCAAAAATGACAAACAAAAGATGTTTTCTTCTATACAATTTTTTGAATACTATAAATATACAATTTTAAATGACTTCTACATTTAAACAACTAGTTTTGTCAGAATCTATTAGAATCCCAAAATTACAACCATATTTTGAACAAGAATATGGTCTGCTATTTATGGAGGCATGCATTTCCCATTTCTTGAACAAAGAAATGTCTAACTCCATATCTAAAATAAGACACTTATTATTTTCAAATTCAAAGCGTTCCACCTAGACACACAGTGTCCCCAAATCAATAAATTTTGACGATAGAACAATACCAACTTCCTCGTGATTGTCATCTATAAAAAAAACAACCACATGTTAACATGGTAGTTTTCAGGGGAATTAATTTCCACAAACCATTCCTTGTCTCTTTTCTTCCAAAAATACCACCTGTGATGAATGGAATTGTTTTGAATGGAGCACAAATAATGGAAGACATTTTACCTATATTTAGAGTAAAATACATTAATAATTAGGTCATTTATGAACTTTAAAGTGTTTTTCTTGCATTGTCTGTTAAGGAATTTAAATACTACCCTAGCGGAAACCAACCTCTAGATTTATTTACTATGTATCATAATAGAGTAATTAACTTAATGGTTAGTGACCACTAGGCTTCGATAGGACATATTATGTATCATTCAACTGGTTACAGATAATTCATATTTTGTGGATCAAATAAATAGTAACAATTTTTTTCTAAAAGTCTGAAATTGAATTATGATGCATTGAAAGATACAAAACCATTTGCACCTTTTGAAATTATTACATATGAGCTAGACAAGCCATAACATTATATAGATGGCATGATAGGAACGTTAAAAATACACACTTTAGTGGCAGATAAACTTCTAGTCAACATATAAAAGAACAACCTAAAACAATTTTAAAGCCATTTACACCTTTTTAATGATAAATTGTAGAGGACATTAAGATGTAATATTTTGTATTTCAAAGAGAGTTTGTGGTAGCTTGGATTTTTTGTTTTACAAGAGCGTGTGATTTATGTGTATATCGGTCATATTGTAGTAGTGAGGATTAGATACCTCTAAGAAGACTAATTGGATATGTTTAAAGGATATCGGTCATAAGATCTAATGTTTAGTATTTTGAGGAGATTATTTGAGCAACAAATCACATTAATGGAGTTAGTGAGAGCTCATCATTTTTTTTATATAAGATAATGTGAAATATAGGTATATCAGAAATGCTTTATTCATTATGTCTAAATGTTTGTAACTACTCTAAGTATGATATTTTAAGTGTAGCGTTTGGTGGGAAATTCCACAACAAGCTATCAAAAACAAACGGGAAGGATTACACTTTTCCTAAACGTAAGTATAGCCGTCTTCACAATGTTTTGTATCAAAAAAATTGTTTACCTAAATCTTAGTTTCATTACTTATCGAAAGTAACGACACATCGAACACTACTTTCAATAGTTTATTTTATTGAAAATTGTGATAAAATAATAAATCACGACCTAGTGAGCGATCGCGAGGCTCCTACCATTACAGTCATTGTAAACACTATCTGTACAACTTTGGATTGCTAGTGTTTTTCATTGATTATAATTATATCATGTTGGCTGGAATGTACCTAGTAGAGACAATAGTTGCACTACATACTAGATAGAGGGATCAAGCCTTACGTAGTTCCCATAAGGTATATTGTTTGAAACACATAATTCACTTCAGATCTTGTGGGAGAAAATGCTTAGTGAACACTAAGAATTTTTTCCTTATCGAAAGTAAGGGCATAGTGGATGCTAGGTTCAATAGTTTAAAAATTTTAAAACAACAATAAAATAAAAGATCACACTCTACTTTAGCAGTCACTAGGCTCCCATCATACTTACTCCAGAACTGAAAACCCGTCATTGATATTGTGTTTATAGTTCATCTGATTGTAGTGAAATCTCACTAGAATGGAATTATATATGGTCTTACATCATCCTTAAACCTCAAAACTATGTAATCCAAGTTGACTCCTCTGCATCAACTTCCAGTGAACCCCCTTTCCCTCAACATAGCCATCAAAAATTTGGGCCATTCTCCAACTTTCCAAACCCCAACCTTGTTGTAGCCTTTGCACCACCACTTATGAGAATGTTTGTCAATGAGTTAAGCCTCATGCCCAAAATTCATAGGAAATGATATTTATCTTGTAAAGTGAAAATAAATTATTACAAACCTTAGCTAATAAATATCTTAATAGACGTTACTTCTTATTTTGTTTTAATGCTTCCAACTGATATTTATAGTGTAACATTACCAAAATACCTCTGTTTTATTAAGGAAATTAGGCCTACAACTACAAAGTACACTAAAAATAAAATACACAAACATTAAATAAGCAATGAAACTCACTATAACCAAATTTGGCATGCTCTTTTTTATTCAATGAAATATCCATGAATCTTTAATCCATTTTTCCTCAATCAAACCTTAAAAAACAAATACCCAATACACTAAAACTAGATAAAACATACCCAAAACAAAATTTCTTCCTTCCAATCAATCCTCTGGAATCTCGACCTCTCCTTCATCGATCTTTGATTGTAAATCCTTGGTATCCTTGCCATCAACAGTGCACCCAAAAAAACACACATACCCAAAATCTCCTACACAGTTCATGCTAAATGTTTTTCCATGGATCGAGGCTTCATGACCTTTGTAATTTCAATAACATCATAAAACGAGATGTTCCCAGTATGTTTAATGTTTTTCATCTTTTTCCTATCATGTTCAAGTTCCTTTAGGGCATTAATCACTAAGGTGGCTGCATTAAGAACAAATGTAACTTTGGCACGATGATTTCATACAATGAGCTTCACAGGTAACCCTCAAACCCTTCCAATCTCTTTTAGTATCCTTTGTAATGTCTTATCCACTTTTATTTGGTGAAAGACCCGAACTTGAGATGGGTCCAAATTTGGCGGAATTTTTCCTCAACCCTTCAAACCATGCCTCTTCTACAAATCCTCTATAACTCCATGACCTCTTGCTAAAAGGGAAGACTAGGAAAAACCCTACATCTTTATCTGTACTTGGACTTAGGGTTGTTCTCTTTTGTTTTCTTTTTTAAGTAATATATGTTGTTATTTCTTAGAGTGATTAAGGTACATGAGGGATCAAGACTTACGTAGTTCCCATAAGGTATATTGTTTGAAACACATAATTCAAATCGGATCTTGTGGGAGAAAATGCTTAGAAAATACTAAGCATTTTTTCTTATTGAAAGTAAGGGCATAGTGGACGCTAGGTTTAACATTTTAATAATTTTAAATCAGAGATAAAATAAAAGATAATGCTCTAGTTTATTGGTCTCTAGGCTCCCATCATACTTGCTCCAAAGCGAAAAAACATCATCAATATTGTGTTTATAGTTCATCTGATTGTAGTGAAATCTCACTAGAATGGAATTGTAGGTCTTACATCAGCCTTAAACCTCAAAATATGTAATCCAAGTTGACTCCTCTGCATCAACTTCCAGTGAGAACCCCCATTCCCTCAATATAACCATCACATATTTGGGCTATTCTCCAACTTACCAAACCCCAACCTTGTTGTAGCATTTGCACAACCACTTATGAGAATGTTTATCAATGAGTTAAGCCTCATGCCTTAAATTCATAGGAAACACATTGTCTTGTAAAGTGAAAATAAATGATTACAAACCTCATCTAGTAAATATATTACTAGGTGTTACTTATTATTTTGTTTTAATGCTTTTAGATGATATTTACAGTGTAACATTACCAAAATAACTTAGTTTTATTAAGGAAATTATGCCTACAAATACAAAGTACATTAAACAAGAAAATACACAAACATTAAATAAGCAATGAAACCCACTATAACCAAATTTGGTGTACTCCTTTTTATTCAATGAAATACCCATAAATCTTTAAGCCATTATTCCCCAATCAAACCTTAAAAACAAACAAATACCCTATACATTAAAACTCAATAAAACATACCCAAAAAAAATAACTTCCTTCAATCAATCCTTTGGAATATCAACCTATACTTCATCGATCTCTGATTGTAAATCCTTGGGATCCTTACCATCAACAGTGAGCCCGACAAAAACACACGTACCTAAAATATCCTTCATAGTTCCCACAAGATGTTTTACCATGGATCCACGTTTCATGACCTTCACAATTTCAATAACATCGTCAATGAGACGCGTTCGGTATGTTGAATGTTTTTCATCTTTTTCATATGATGTTCATGTTCCTTCAGGGTTTTAATCAGCAACGCAACTACATTGGGAACAACTGTACCTTTGGCACGAAGATTTTGTAGAGTGAGCTTCATGATAACCCTTAAACCCCTCTAATATCTTGTAGTCAATTTTGCATGATGTCTTCTCTGATTTTATTCGATGAAAGACCTAAAGGAAAACGTTTAGGGGCAATGGGAGGACACTCCAACTTCTCCTCTGTCACATAGATGAACACCTCGGAGAACTCCGATATGGGTCCAACTTTGGTAGCATTTTTCCTAAAACCTTTGTTGTGCCTCTTCCAAAAATCCTCTACAATTTCACAACCTCTTGCTAAAAGGGAAGACTAGGAAAAACTCTACGTCTTTATCTATACCTAGAATTAGGGTTGTTCTCTTTTTTTTCTTTTTAAAAAAGTAATATATGTTGTCATTTCTTAGAGTGATTAAGGTATAATATTAAAGGTAGGTAATTTTTTTCCTATTTTTTGGGTCCTACAATATTAAAGGTAGGTAATTTATTTTTTCCTATGTTGTTATTTCTTAGAGTGATTAAGGCACATGAGGGATTAAGACTTATGTAGTTCCCATAAGGCATATTGTTTGAAACACATAATTCACATCAGATTGTGTGGGAGAAAATGCTTAGTGAACGCTAAGAATTTTTTCCTTATTGAAAGTAAGGCCATAGTGGATGCTAGGTTCAATAGTTTAATAAGTTAAAAACAATGATAAAATAAAAGATCATGCTCTAGTTTAGCGGTTGCTAGGCTCCCACCATTACTACCATTCATTATAAATACCATACGTATATAGCTTTGGGTCGCTATTGTGTTTTCATCTATTATGTAGTAATCACAAGACTTATTTTTTGTAACATATAATTCACATCTATTTTTACGAGAGAAAATGATTAAGACTGCTAAGATTTTGTACGTATTGAGTGGAACACCATAACCTATTGAATTGAATGGTATAGATTAGCGGTCACTAGGATCCTACCTTTACCTCTTATCAATATAAACACTATCTTTACAGTTTTGGATTGCTATCCTTAATATGTAGTTCCCATAAGATACATAGTTTTCAACTCATATTTTATCTCATTTACAATTAAAAAATGCTTAGCTTGCTAAGCTCATTTACTTATTGACATAAATGACATATCAGAGCCTAGGCTCAAAATTTTCTTATTTTGAAAGTAGACATAAAATAATAAATCAAAGTTTATCTTAGTGGTTCTTTAGGATCCTACCTTTACCTCTTCTCATTTTAAAAACTATCACTATAGTTTTAGATCCTGGTCGTAGTATGTAGTTCGATGAGATACATGGTTTTCAACTCACACTTCACTTCATTTCCTATCAAAGAAAATACATAGCGCTCGCATTAATCTCCTTTACTTATTGACAAAAATAACATATCAGACCCTAGGCTCAAAAGTTTCTTATTTTGAAAGTAGACATAAAATAATAAATCATGGTTTAGCTTAGTGGCTGCTAGGATCCTACCTTTACCTCTTCTCATTTTAAACACTATCTGTAAAGTTGTGGATTGTTAGGCTTAGTATGTAGTTGCCATAAGATACATGGTTTTCAAGATATATTTCACATTGTTTCTTAACAAAGAAAATTCTTAGCATCCTCTCAGGTCCTTTACTTATTGAAATAAACGACATATCAAACCCTAGGCTCAAACATTTCTTATTTTGAAAATAGCCGTACAATAACACTAAGTGTAAGTTTTGGACCACTAGCCTTATTATGTATCCGAAATATCTTGTTTGAACTTGCCACATGGAAATTTTTCATTAGATAATTAATTTACATTAGCACACACTATATACAACAATGTAGAAATCAATTTTGATAAAGAATGGAATGTAAATGTCTATATATTATTCTAATAATCTTCAAAACTATGTTTAATATTTATTTCTTCTATTTTTTAAATATTTTTTTGCTATGCTTGGTTCAATTATATGTTGTAAAATATATTTTTATTATGTTTATATTAGCATAGGCTATAGAAAATGAAAAATGTTTAGTTTTTAATTTTTAAACTATGTAAAAATAAAAATAGGGAAATTCAAATTCCCCGCATTTTCGGATATTTGAAATTTCAATATCCCGCTCTTTTGCTTTTAGAGGGGGAAAGTTTTCAGATATTTGAAATTTCAATAGCCCACCCTTTTTATTTTAGAGGGGGAAAGTTTTCAGATATTTGAAATTTCAATAGCCCGCCCTTTTACTTTTAGAGGGGTAAGTTTTCAGATATTTGAAATTTCAATAGCCCACCCTTTTGCTTTTAGAGGGGAAAGTGAAAATTTCAAATTTTCGTATCCCGATTTTTTTAATTTTTGAAATTTATTTTGTGGAATGTGCTAAACAAATTATTAAATACCTTAGAGAAATATTGAGTAGGGTTTTATATTTTTCAGTTAATTAGAAAAGCATGTCTTCAAAATAAAAAAATGCATGATAGTAGATTATAGAGTTGAGTGTTCGAATCCTTTTTTTGCATGTGATTATAATCTTGTTCACAGAGAAAGGCACACAAAAGAAGCACAGAAAGGATGCACACAAAGGACACACATGAAGGAGAATATTAAAAGAGGTTGTGAAAATAGTTGTGATGATTTTTTCAATGAGATAGTAGATGGAGGTTTCATAGACAACATAAAGCACGAAATAATCCTAGATATTACTAAACTAGGTATTTATAGTAAATGTGTACCTTTTTTACCGTGGGAACTATTAGTTACTATGTAGTTGACTGGTTCCTATATTTTACATGGTAGTCCAATCATGATCAACACAAGCCCTTATTTTTCCTATTGAATCATGCTCCATAGTCAAGCCTTTATTTCTAGTTACTTTTGATCTCCATGCCAAAATGCCTTGTTCTTCATGAAAAATCACTTTTTTTTGCATTAACGAAAGAAATTTTAATCACTTTTCTACTCTAGTATTTATCTCTATTTAATGCTTTCTCATTTCCGCCATTATATGTCTCTCTTTGGCTATTTTCATTTGGAATTTTTTGTTCTAGTTCTGTGATTGTTTTTAGGATAATGATAGCTTTTGGCATGATCACCTTATTTTAAATTTTATTTTGGTTGGGAGAACCAAAAATAGTCTAATGTTTTTCATCAAGATGATGTAGAAACCTCGCTAATTAATGTATATTACATTTTTACATGGTTTCCCCTTAGATATTTTAGGAAAATATAGGAGCTTAAAAAATTAATTCAAAACTATAAGACTATATTAAGAATTCAATTGTATGATAATTATTTCCAATTATATATGAGTTTCCATGTAGAATTAACCAAATGTAATGTCTTCATCATTTTTATGGTATGTACATTGGAAGTTAAACACATTATATATGTAATAATATTATTAAATATAATTTTAATCAATATGCATTTTATAATTAATATATTCTTCCTTTTGATCCTGCTAATCTATGCCAAAAATTAACATAGCTTTGAGGCTTCCATGATATAATTGGTTGTTTCGACAACCTATTTACAAAACCCCAATTCTATTTTGAATTACATACATGATTCTACATGTATATTTATATATACATTATATAAATTCTGGATTTATTTGTTATCGTTTGTATCTTTTCAATATGATTTTTTTTCTATGAATAAACTCTACCATAGGAAAAGTTGTCTACCCTAGCGTCTACTAGGATATAATTCTAATTTGGAAAAAGCATTTGTATTCCTTGGCCCCTTGTGGATCAGTTGTTTTTATATAGGCAACACAACATTTGTTGGTCCTAGCGATTGATTTTGTTATTCATCAACTGTTATATTCACAAAGATTAACAATTTAGATTTATAAAACAACTTCATTATGAACATGATATATTTACCTTTAAGAATAGATTAGTGACCGCTAGGATGCAATGAGTAGATGGAATCGTATGTAATAACTTGTTTTATAGATTCTCAGATGTAATTTTGAGCTTCCATATGATTTCATAACTGTAAAATAATCCTACCAAAATCTTGTAAGAACTAGATACAACTATACGTTTTTCCTTATAACATATTAAAGATACATCTTGATTTTAAATGTATATTTATGTATCCATTATGTAAACACCAGATTTATTTTTTATATTTTATAGGTTTTCAATTTTTTTTGATAGATACAAGTTTTGGAAAGGATCCAAGGGCCATATACAAAAATATATTACAATTTCAGCCCAACATTGTAAAAAGCCATCTATAAAAAAATAAGCCCGGAGAAAAACCTAGCTCAAGTCAAGGAGATATTGACTCAACAATAGAGCTGCAAAACAAAACAAAAAGGAATCAACCTAGCTAGACCAAAGAACACTAGATACATAGAAGACGTGGTGAAAAAGGAGTCTCGAAAGGCTCCTCATGTGCTTTTAGCACTTTGTGTCCTTATACTTGGGCCTACAGAGACGTCTTGAAAAGAGCCCCCATCTTCATCCTTCGAGCTACTGACAACATACATTCTCTTCTTCTGCTTTCCCATAGAAACCAAATCCTGAAGCACATTAACCTTATTACTTAACATCATTAGCTCAACCCCATGACGTACTGCACCCCGTGAATTAAGATTTTATTTTCAACCTTTATCCGCTTCACCACATCCTCTAGACTATCAATTTTATTAGCAAGAAATCTCACAAACACATTGGCTTCAGTCTTCCCCTCATCATTACTTGCATCCTTACTTTGACCCACAAGAAAATGAAGAGCCTCCACCACATCCAAATCCTTCCTATCCCTATCCTTCAAAGCCATAAGCTTACCCCTATCATCCAGACTAACATGATCTTCCCAATCATCCCCAAAATTGATAGTAACATCTTTAGAAGGAATAAGGTACCAACTTTAAAGAGTAATAGGATTAAACCTTGATGCAACGACACATCCACCATTTTAGCCTTGAAATCCTTCACCAATAAACTTAGAGAATTGAATAAGTAAAAGGGAATACTAACCTTCTTATTCCTTCAAAAATGATTTAACATAATGAAGTGTTGGGTGTGGAGTTTCCTATATTTTCCGTCAAGAGTAATATACTTCATAATGTTAAAAAAACCTTTGGCCACCACCAAGGTAGATAATTATGAGCAATCCTGTCCTCCATGTGAAAAATATTTTCATGCACTCAGGAAGTTAAAAACCTCTTCCTAAAACCTCTTCCTATCTTTAAAAACCTTACAACTGGTAAAATCCATATCAGTCACTTTTTCTATAAAATATTCCGAGACCAAAAAAATTACACCATGCATAACAAAAACCCTATTCTTCCAACTGTGAAAAGTCCTTGAAGATATTTTCATCGAAGCCCTGAAGTCTCTGAAAGAAATGTACCACACCTCCGTTTCTAAAGATATCCCATATCGTTGAATCCCTTTCCAAAGTAGTGCATGAAGAAGGTTTCAATCTAATGTGATTTCCACCCATAATGGTAAAACTAGGATCAAACCCAACAATAACCAGCTAGAGTAAAAATCGACTATAAAATTCCCAACTCGGGCAATAAAGATATAGAAGCCCACATAATTGGAAATGATGAAAAGGATTACATGAATCCACCTCTCACACTTAACATTAAAATCACTCATCTTTCTGTATAAAGGAAAATCTCAAAGTATCGATGGTAAATCCACCTCATCAAGCCATACATGCTCATGATGGGCTCGAACTCCCACACTTGCTAATGAGTCAGCACTAGCATTAGCTTCACAATAAACATGTGTGACACAAATCTCCTAAAATTTTGATATTAAAGTCCTGAATTCTTCCATGATGGGGTTTATATTAATATGATGCTTTAATTCCCATTGTTTATTTTTGATAATATACAAATAATACCCTTCCACGTAGAGCTTTTTAACCTGATGTCTAGTAGTCCATCTTAGACCATAAAGAGCTGCAAATGCCTCAACACAATTATTAGTTTTATTTCCAATAGGAACAACATAAGCCATAACTAAAAAACCCCTATCATTTCTAATAATACCTCCCACATGACCAAACCTAAATTACTCTTAGCTTTTCAATATAATTTCTAGCAAACATTAAGAATTTAGATGTATAACATTTATGAACATGATATATTTACCTTTAGGAATAGATTAACAACCGTTAGAGTGGAGCGAGTAGATCACATTCTATTTAAAAACTTGCAGTATACCTTCTTGGTCACTAGTCTAGGTTTCTTTTCTTGTTATAAATGTAAAAATATTCTACCTTTAAGTATAGCTTAGTGACCGCTATAGTACAACGAGTCCAATTCTATATGTATACTATTATATAAATTCCGGGTTTATTTTTTACCGCCTCATATAAAATCCTTTTTGAATACAATCTATATGAAAATATTGCCTACTTTTGATTGCTAGGCTATAATTCTTATTTGGATGAAGTCTTCATTTACCTTTACTGAGACTGGGGATAGGTGGATTTTGTTATATGAAACAATTTTTTTGGGTCAAGCAATTGATTTGTTATTTCTCTTGTGTTAAATACACTTTGTTATTTTTAGGCAACACACTTTTTTGGGTTAAGAGATCATTTTATTTATGACTAAGAATAGCTTAATGGCCTCTAGGATTTATCGATTATATCATGTTGTGTAACATTAAGACCTTATGGTGGGTTGGATTAAAAAAATTAAATTAAAATAGTTTTAGTAAGTGGGTGTTAGGTACTTCCACAAGTATAATATTTTGAGCTTAGTGGGTGCTATAATATATCCAGTTACCCAATTATATTTTGAGCTTAGCGTCTGTTAGCTTATGACATAACATAATATTTGGATCTTAGAAGCCACTAGGTTTTAGTAAAATAAAGTAAGATATTATAAGCATAATGTCGGGTAGGTTATGCAACATAATAATATGATCTTAGTGAATCTTGGTATTAAGAACTTAACATCAAAGCTAGGTTATTCCACAACATATTATTTTGGTATTCAGATTCACTAGGTTATGTATCACAAAAATGATATGTTATTTTAAATTAAGATATTTTGAGCTTAGAGCCCGCTAGGTTATGCTACCGTATAATCGTTGGAACCTAGCGGTAGTAAGGATTTAAAAACGAAATTGAGGTATTAAGAGCTTATCGACGCTAGCTTATCCACAATATAACCCAATTATATTTTGAGCTTATCGTTCGCTACCTTATGACACAACATAATATTTGGATATTAGAAGTCTCTAGGTTTGAGTAAAAGAAAGTAAGATATTATAAGCATAGTGGAAGGTAGTTTATGCAACATAATAAGATGATCTTAGTGAATCACGTATGTAGAGAAAAATCACAGTGAATGAAAGACAAACAATAAACTTGCAAACCTTCCAGTAACCTTCCAATGCAAACCTCAGTAGGAGAGATTTTGAAGCTATATAACCTTTGAAAGTGATTGATTTGTGGGTGCTCTTGAATGACCTCCAAAGATGAGTGCAATTTCTACAAACAGAATAGTTGGAAAGCTTGAGAATGTAAATTGACAAAGTTTATTTACAAATAATTCAGGAGGATTTGGGATAAGACAAGCTTGCAATTTATAGAAGTAGAGACAATTAGAAATTGGTTGAACATGGTTGAATGCACATGCTAAAAATAACATTGGAGGAAGTTGCATGATAGTTCCAGGGTATTTAGGGGCAATAAATGAATTAAATGTAAAAGTTGCATCCGGAAAGGTGGTTGTACATGTAATTCAATTGCCCACCTTTCTAGGATTCTAGAAGTGTAGTTAACTAGGATGAGGATGTGGAGTCTAAGTGGCTATTGAATGAAATAGGTGGAATTAAATAACCAAATTTAATTAGTATTTAATTATGAGGAGATAATTAACCATTTAAATAAATAAATGTTTAATTATATTAGCTAGAAGATGTTAGGAATTAATTTAATTAATTCTAAGAGAATGGTATAATTAAATTAATTTAATTAATTTAATTGTGAGGAGATAATTAACCATTTAAATAAATAAATGTTTAATTATATTAGCTAGGAGGGTGTAGGAATTAATTTAATTAATTCCAAAGGAATGTTAGAATTAAATTATTTAATTCCAAAGGGTAGGAATATAGCTTAGGTAATAGAATTAATTTTAATTAATTCTAAAGGGAATATTTGAATGATGGAATTAATTTAATTAATTCAAAGGGGTGTACTACTTACTGACGTGAGATAAAATTAATTTAATTAATTATAATTGGATAGAAGTGGAATAGAAATATTTATGTATTTTTAGGGTCTTAAATACTTTTTGGTATTAAGAGTTTAACGGCATTAGGTTATTCCATGACATATTATTTTAAATTAAGATATTTCGAGCTTAGCATCCACTAGGTTATGCTACCACATAATCATTGGAACCTAGCATTAGTTAGGATTTCAAAACTAAATTGAGGTATTAAGAGCTTAGCAGTCATTAGGTTATGCCACAATATAGTATTTGGGTACTCAATTCACTAGCTTATGTATCAAAAACATTATATGTATCGCAAAGAAGATATATATAAATTAGATGAATTCATTCTATGATTTTAAGATTTTAAACTAGGATATTTCGATGATAAGTCTTGAAAAAAGTACATGAGGAACCATTCCATGATAAGTCTTCCAACAGTGGACTTCCATGATGATTACAAGCAACTTATATTACTAAATATATGCCAAAATATGGGGAAGATATGTAATCACTTCACTTCACCCACAAATACTTCCTATATCTATACACTTCACTATATAGATGACCATTACTGCCTTAATAAAAAACTAAAGACAAATTCATCTAGGAAATATTAGGCCATTCGGCCTCTTGGATCCACCTCATCGATGATCTCGACATCCACATCCCTTTTACTCGATCGAGGAGGAGGAAAAATTAACACAACATTCGACATTTTGAATTTAGCGCACGAAGGATAACTATACCCGATTTTACGTAACTTCCTTTAGAACACACACATTCACTTGCATCCCCACGTCAATGCGTGGGAATGATATGAAGGCTGACTAGATGCTCTTCCAACTTCTCATTCTCCTTATGCAAGATAAACTTCCCCAAAGAATTAGACAGTATGTTTTCCATGCTCAACCCTTGAGCCATGTCAAAACGTTCCTTCACCCTTTATATTGGCTTGGGTCAAGCATTAGGTTGTGTAAGCTCTCAAAAATATCACCGTCATCTTCTTCTTTGAATTACTTTGTGAATGACTAGACCTTCTTGAGCCAATTCTACATAGTCATGTTCCGTATTTTCCTTTCCATCTAAGAAGTAAATGATTCCCAGTGTCCTTTTGTGTCATAGCTCTCCACCTCTTCTGCTAGGGCCACACTTCATGCTACCCAAGAAAACACCAACACCCTTGTCACCTTCATAGAGAGATAGAAAGCACAATGACCAAAGATGAAAAGTGGAAAGGGGTAGTGAATTGTATAGCTGGCCCAAAGATATAAAGGTACCAATGCATGACACACGAAAGGAGGTAAGTGTGACGATAGTACATAAGATCATCTATTAGATATCCTTATTATAGATATCACACTTCCCATTAAGACTATTAAATTTCCAATGCCATATTACATGTCACATGTGTATAACCCTTAATTGATTCCATAAATCTATCATATGCATACAAACTATCGATGTCATAAATGACCATTAAAATCTGCTAGATTCCATATCCTCTTGTAAGTTGCTACATTTTGAAAAATTAAAGTAAGTTGTTTTGATTTTATTGACATCTAAGTTAATCAACCATGTTAACTTTTGAGAAATGTATGGCAATCAAGATTTGTATAAATTAGTAAAAAATTATTCAATGATTTTAAGATTTCAAATTAAGATATTTTGAGCATAACACCTACTAGTTTATGCCACCACACAATATTTTCAGCCTATTGGTGGTTAGGATTGGATAAATTAAATTAAGATATTTTCAACATAGTGGTCACTAGGTTTTGCCACAACATAATATTAGGATCTTACCTATCTCTAGGTGAAGAAAAAAATAACTTAAGAATATAAATATTTTGAGCTAAAAAATCCATAGTATTTAACAAATGAAAGAAATAAATTGACTTTGGAGATCCTTATAGCAATCAAGACTAGTATAAATTAGTAAATTATTTTATGCATTTTAGATTTTGAATTAAGATATTTCGATTTTAGTGCCCACTAGTTTATGCTACCACATAATATTTGGATACTACCGGTGGTTTTAGATACTTTGAGCTTAGCAGTCGATAGCATTTCCCACAACATATTATTTGGAGATTGAACTCACTAGGGTTCAATAATTCATAGTTATAATAATTTACAACATTTAAAAATGACAGGAAGATATTTATAACTTAGTTGATGTTAGTTTAAACAATGACATAATATATGGAGGTTACGGTCGATAGGATTAAAAAAATTAAATTAACATATTTTGAACTAAGCGGAGACTAGGTACTTCCACAATATATTATTTCGAGCATAGTGGTTTTTATCATTTAACATGTTATTGAATGATATTTTGAGCTTAGTGTCCGCTAGATTATGACACAACATAATATTTGGTGCTTAGCGCTCACTAGGTTTAAACAAAATAAATAAGATATTATTAGCTTGGTTGCTAGTGGGTTATGCCAAAACATAATATTTGGATCTTAATGGTGACTGAGATTTAGCAAATTTGAATCAACATAGTTTGAGCTTAGCAGTTGTTAGGTACTTAAACAATATATTATTTTGATCTTCGCATCTGCTAGGTTTTGCCACAACATGTTATTTTGTAATTTCATCACTAGGGTTTAATAATTCATAATTAATATATTTTACAACATCTAGAAAATTAGAGGTAGATATTAATAACTTTTCTGGTGCTAAACCCACAATATAATATTCCGAGTTTAGTTTTTGCTACCACCTAACTAGTAAGAAAATTATATTTTGATATTAGACAATGGTACGTTATGCCACACCATAAATTTTTGGAGCTTGGTGGTCATTAGGTTTTATCAAAATAAAGTAGGATACTCTAATCTGAGAGGCCACTAGGCTATACCAAGACATAAAATTTGGAGCATAATGATCTTAAGGATGTAAGAAAACTCATTAACATATTATGAGCTTATCCACGACTATGATAAGCCAAAACATAAAACTATTTGGAATTAGAATAAAAGGTTTTTTCCCAAATGACCTGCATAATTGAACAAAAAGTCGTCATGGCTAGGTATTACTATGACATAAGAAGAGAAAAATCCGTATGCAACAAAAAACCAAAAAACTAAAAAGTCCTAAACTGGACAAAGCAAAATTACATTTTATGGATATTCATGAGAGTAGTTTCTTCCTCCTTAGCATCGTAATAGGCCTTCCTTGAACTAGCACATCTACTAACTTAATGTGTTCTAGGAAGTCTTCATTGGTTTTCATCTAGGTCATGACCATGTGACTTTTCCATTCCTTGATAATAGATACTAAGTGAAACATAATATTCGATGGCCTCGTGTAGATCAGGATATATCTTCTCTAAATGCTCCTTGCGTTTTGAAGCTATAGTGGGGGAGCCCATTTTATCAACAAAAACAAGGAGAGATCTGAAACACATCTATAATTTCCAATTCCATGCTAAATTATATGTGAAAAGGTGGGAGGAAGTTGCACATGCTTCGTGATCAGGTGAGTTGAGATGGTTGTAGCCATTACAATGTCAGTGGAGATGAGATGAGAAGCCAAAGAAGCATCAATAAGAGGTGGAGAGGAAGTAGATGTTAGGTCCAAAAGTGGTTCGAGACCTTAAGAGATTTCTTTTAGGTGTTTAGAGGGTTATGAGCCTCTATAGAAGATGAGGGATACCTAAGAGTGAAATAACAAGGGCTAATGATCATGGCATTCGAATTAGAGTCGAAAGGGAGGCCAATGTGTTGATGACGGATATAGGGAGTTGGTTATGGAAGAGGAGGGGGCACAATGCTTCTCATCTAGCTTAGAGGGGAAGCACGAGATTTATTTTTGGGAAGATTCCATTTTAGAGAGCAAATAAAAAAGGCCTTGGTGTAGGAAAGGACCATCATCTTCTATAGCCATTTTAAGGGACTTCTCAATCAATTGAAAATGAAAATCTATAAATTTTACCTTTCGATCATGTCAAAGATGTGAAATAAGAAAAAGATGAGGTCCATAAATCACTTTTTAGCATTTCTGAAGCATGAAGTACCTCCTTAATTTCTCGAGAACCCTATCCCAAGGTTTTGGAAGTGAGTCTTGTTCATATCATGAGTGATACATTGTTGTATTTTCACCAGGATACAAAAAATCATCCATATCCTCCTAAATCAAGCATTGAAAATAAATGTATCCCTCCACATGGGGAGCCCTCATCACGGCCGCAATGGACTTTTCAAAATAATAAATTTAGTCTTTCCCACTTTGAATCTTTCTTTCTTCAGTTTTAGCATACCTATTACTTTGACAGAGTGAGTGACAAGTAGTCCTTCCATAAATGACGTAACACCACCATCATGAAAAATATTCCATACTACTGGGTTGGCCTTGACCTCTTCACAGGAAGAAGGATCAATGAATTTTCTGGTGCTACCCATAATGAACAAGGATTTTTTGATAGTGATTGCCAAAGGCCCAATATAGATGATTCTTAAATAGAGATAACGAGCACCTTCATTCTAATCTTCAACTTGTTTCTCCAATATTTCTAATTGAATTATGTCCTAATTAGAAATAGTCATTAATTGCTCCCATCTATTACATGAATGCAATCTATGAATGCCATAAATTCCCAAAAATCCAAAAATGCCTCATCCTCTTATTGCTGCCAAAAGAGGTTATGCCTCAACATAACCTAATAAATTTTAATCTTAGTTAATGTTCAACCAACCCCAACATTAATTAGTTAATGTTCTTGCAATTACTGCATTTAGTGGAGGTTGAAGGTTTGAATGTTAGCAATATTAGATGTATTTAGTTAATATATATTATAAAGGAAGAATCTGTAAACAAAATGAAGAAAGGTGAAATAACTAACATTGCTAGACATGATTTCATCTTTGTATAGATTATCGAGACAACAAATCATAAAAGAATATCTTATTAGAATTTCTTTATTGACACTTCTATTTGTTACATTTAGTTTTCCAAGTTTGTTCATTCTACATGGAAATGAAGTGGGTAAGCACATAGATGTTATGGGAACACAAACAACACTTGTGATGGGCATTTGTTTGTATTTTTGGTAAGGTGATTTCAAAAAACATTGTTTGACTAGAATAATATGGGGACAATGTTGTTTGAAAAAAATGCATCCCCACGAGTCCTCTCCATCCCGGGGTCTGATTTTTTCAAAGGAGAGTAGCGTGTTTAGTTCAAACCAAGATAAAATTAAATGTAGATACAATTACATGTACGTGGCAAGAATAATATCCTTATTAGGTTTGTGTTCTCTTATAGGTATAATTTCATTCACAATTATAGGTATAATTATAGGTACATGACAAGAATAATATACTTTTTCATCTTTTAACTAGCCTCGTGGATGTTAAAATTTCTTCTTATATTTAACCCTTACGTGACTTCACCTTTGGTGTGGGTATATTTATTAACTTGAATCAATATTGTTTTATTGCGAGTTCGATTAGCGTAGTTGGTTGTTTATATTACTTCAAGCGTAGTGGTTACTTTCATTTAAAAATTCTTGAATGGTATTTTGAACTTAACATCCTGCTAGCCTATAACACAACATAATATTTGGATCTTTGTGATATCAGGTTTCAACAAAAGAAAGTGAGATATTATTACGATTTTAGTGGTCACCAGGATTTAACTGATTAAATCAACCTAGTTTGAGCTTAGCGGGTAAATGTATTTGAATAATATAATATTTCAAGCTAAAGAGTCACTACAATTTAAAAATCTAAAGAAAGACATTGAGTTTAGTTTCCACTAGTATTTCCAGTGTTAATCTCGTAATGAACTTCCTCCTGTTTGGAGGATTGAATTGATACAACCAAAAAGGTATAGTAGTTTGGGATTGAAGTGAAATTTGTAACCTATTTTTTAAATTTGTTATTGTTTGAACGGAAGTGCAACTGTCATCGTGGATGTTAGAAGTTCTAATTATTGAAAAGATTTAAAGGTTTGTTAATTACTACAAAATTCCTTTTATGTTGTACTTATAATATGTTGTTGTTTGAATGAAAAAATATTGAACATGTTTCTAAAATCGTATGGTATGTTTTAAACATCCTAGATCAATTACTTTCACAAAAATGCCTTGGTTACATGTATTGATGGAGATAAATGACTACAATGCTTAAGTATAATATGCGACATATCAGTTATTGGACCAAACATATTCATTATCAAAACATATGTTGTCTTGTAAAGGATTTTTGGAGGAAAAATTGGACTAAGGATTTACTGCCCAAGGTCAACAACATGAAGACTATAAGCCTTAAGCTGGAATTGAATTGTAAATATTGGAGGAAAAAATTGTATTTATTTGAAAGATTTTTTACTAACTACAAAAAGACCTTTTATGTTTTACTTATAATATGTTTTTGTTTGGATGAAAAATATTGAACATGTTTGTAAAATAATTTGATGTCTTTTAAACATCCTACATCAATTGTATTCACGTAAATGCTTTTCCTACATACATTTATGGAGATCAATGACTATAATTCTTAAGTATAACACTCGACATATACATTCTTATACAAAATATTTTCATTTTCTGAACATATGTTGTCTTGAAAAGGATTTTAGAGGAAAAATTTGACTAAGAATTTACTCACTAATGTCAACATGTTTTTTCGGTTAGTTGTTCAAAAAAGATTTTAACACTAGAAAATTTGAGGAAGGATATAATTAATAATTGGACCATAAGCAATATACTTAAAGATACTAAAGAATTTTTTTGAAATAGTTTGATAAATGTAATTAATTATTCACACCCCAAGAAAGGGTAATAAATGTCCATATTATCTTGCCAAATTAGGGGCTAAAGGTAGTAGTTTTAAAGTGTGTAAGAGGGGAAATGATATCACCAATGTTATTAATCTCATTAAGAACATTAAGTACTGATGTGCTGGTGGTTATTTTCCCTCTTTGGGAAGTCATCCTTGTACTTATGGTTAATGGGACCCTTCCCACGTGCATGATATATGGCTGGATTTGTATTAATTTTTCTCTTACGATTCATTTTGGCCATTGTTTCTTCCATTTTCAATCTCATTCAACTAAAACCATGGGAGGTGGTCATTTGAGAACCGAGACCATGAGTTATGGTGCCCTGAAGGACAACCCCTCCTTGTGGCACATTTTTAAAATTGGGGGGTTTAGGAATTTCATCTCAAAAATCACGGGGTGTGATCCTTATCTTGTGTTAGAATTTTGTCAGGGATGGAACAATGACAACATGGTGATCCATTAAATGGAAATTTAAGTTTTAGGGGATTTGATAGCACATGTAACTAGAATGGAGATAGAGGGATTAAATATATTCAAAGACCACACAAATGTAACACAAACACAAAATTGAGACTTTCTTCCATGGTAAAGAAATGGTTTACCTGATGGTAGATGATATAACTAGAATCTGCATCCTTGATATTTAGAATATGGTCTTCCTCCACCTTATGAGGTACATCACTCTTGAAGTAAATTATAGAAAGATATTTACTCACCATCTTACTATGCTTAATATGTTTAGGCATAATATTACTATGAACCTTCCCTTTTTTTGTTTATGTCGCTCTCTCGTTCGGTGAATCATTTTCAACAAGGAAATATTGATACACTTATATGCCATGGACTAATTATTTTGTTTTTTAAGAATAGTAAATCAAGTAGTGGCAAATGAATTAGAGCCCAAATAGGGGGATTCAAATGAAAATTGTACTCTTGCGGACCATATGAACAAAATGGGGAGAAATAAGAGAAAAGCAACCTAAGGGGAATGGAAATCTTGGTACTAGACACTGTAGGTTTCTACGATTGATATGAAAGGGGAGTCATCTAAAGGGAAATATAGAGTGGAGCTAGGTTGGAATGTGGATTTTGATAAAATTTCTCTCATGGTGAGTCATGTGGAAATGGATATGGAGGCCTTAGGTGAAGTTAGAACAGATATGGGAAATAGTGTCATGCATTGCATCGACACCTCTAAGAAAATTTTCATCACCCAAAACTCTATCAGGGATGATATGGTAGAGATAAAAAATTTTGGTTTTGGAGTTGCACGGTTGTGTGATCAAGCTGGAGCGGGGACACAAAGTTTTCTAGTATAATCTCCACCTCAATATTTCAGATGAGGACGAGAAAGTTAAAGAACAAGTTGATGAAAAATCCCTATCACGAGCGAGCAATTAAAGGACAGTGAAGCATCAATCGGAGGAGTAAAAATGTGTGAAGACTAACTAGTCTGTTGGCTCTAGGAGATTTTGTTTAACTATTTGTGGTCTGTATCATTTGGGATGTTCTACCCTCTATGTTTTGTGATTTTCCTTGTATTGATTTGTTAGACTCTAGTTTGGGATAAGCTATTTTAAACATTTTTTTCATGTTTCTATTTTTTTCACTCTTGGTGATGCCCATGATACATTCTATTATAAGGTTTAGGGTACCTTAATCCTTGTATAAAGTATCCAATCATTATGTTCATGTATATTTAATAAACCTTGTTAATAGTAATTTTGTTAATGACATTTTAAATTAAACAAGACAGAGCATTAAGTTCATGCCTCATGGATGGGAGATGTGCTAGTTGTGTGATCATGCTAGATGTGCTAGTTGTGTGATTGTTTTCTTATAATTATGATTTTTATTAAATAGAATAAATCAATGTTGCAACAAGGCCTCATATTTGTCAAATCAATACTAACTAGAAAATAAAGAAAAATATAAATAAGTTTTGTAGTTTAAAAATTATTTAAAAAAATTACAAACATTAGAAAGTTGACAAGATAATATAATTTTTTTAATTTTGAGTGGTGGATTGAGGAGAAATTTTAAGTTAGATGTTTTGATCTTAGCACCGCTTTAAGGTACCCTAATACTTCCACAATATAAAAATTTGAGATTATGGATCACTAGCATTTAACAAGTCAAAGAATATTATTTTTAGCTTAGCGTTTGCTAGCTTATGCGACACCTTATAAATTGGATATCATCGATCAATAGGAATTAAAAAAATAAAGTAAGATATTGTCATCATAGAGTCTATAAGGTTATGCCACAACAACATATTCGATGTACAAAAACTATGTCCATTTTTTTATATAAGGGTTAATATGGGGTTTTTGAAAGGATTTGCATGATTTTACAAAAAGGTCCTTAAGGCATAATATGACATTGAAGCATAGAAGAGAGAAATCTTGTAGGTAGAAAAAGACAAAAATCCACATAGCCATGACACAAACAAAGAAAATTTACATTTTGTGAAAAGTTTTGAGGATAAATTTTGCTTCCATAGTAGTAACATCTTAGAGTTTCCTTGTTCCTCAAATTCTCCTTTCACAAATCTGTATTCGTTCTTTTGTTCTCCAAAATCTGTTTGGTTCTCCTACTCTTGCATTACCATATTTTTTCACAAATAGGTCACTATAATCCAACACCAACACATTCAATGGAAAATCATTCTTAACATGAATATCTTCTAAAATATTATCATTGACAATGTCAACGATGTCGTAGCCATTGAATTTTGTTGAGTATGTGTAGTGGAGGACTATTTGCAGAAAACAATAAGGCCAACAAAATAATATTAATTTTATAAAATACATCTATTCTTCTATTCATGTACACCACCATATCCATAAATTGATTCTGATATTCAATTTTTTATTGTGCAAATTAAGCCACCATCCATACCACTAGGCTTATTTTTCAAGACTCAACAAAACAAGTTCTTGGCAGGTGTTTTTGGTTTTAAAAATTCTGTAAATATTCCTCTCATGTTATTACATATTAAGCTATGCCATTTCTCATTCAACATGTTCTCCATTCCGTCCTCTTTCATTGCTCTAACAAATGTTTACTATATTACGAAACTATTTATTTGATTAAAAAAACTACCTTCTACAAAATATTGAATAACAAGCTTGCTTCCGTTTAATTATCTACAAAATCCCTACATGGATATAAGCCCCAATCAGCTATGGAAAATTTTACATGGATACAATCCCTAATCAACTATGGAAAGTTTTAAATTAAGCAGAATTTTGTAATTTTGGAGGGACAGAAGGTGAGAATTCATTCCAATTTTTGGCATGGAGAATAAATCAAAATGTTTCCAGAACTCAAGCACAAAATTTTCGACGCTTGTGATGATGAGATTTTTGTATTGATGAATAAGCTTATGTAATGATGAAGAGAATAGGAAGGAAAATGTTAAAAATATAAACTCAAAAACTATCTACTTATAGTGATATGTAAACAAATCCAACCACTAATTTCATTGGCACACAAATTTAAGAGGGAACGCGTATGATTTTATATTGCTTTTCATTAAATGGTTGATTAATGGATAACAAAAGTTACATGATCCAAAAGGCACACATATTTTGAATGACACATGTACTTTTAAATGGAGAATTTTACATAGCTTGAATTAATGGATAATTAATGTTGAGGCAAATGACAACATTAATTAGCATTTTGCCTTACAAAATGGTTATCATTAATACTGCAAATACTTGCAAATATTTATAATAAACATCACACGTAAATTGCGTATTTAATATTTAACCATCAATTTTAATAAACATCACAAAATTGTAGAAGACTAAATGTTGAAACTGAAAGTGGCTTCATCAAAGGAATTTCTGGCAAGGGAGATGGAAAAAGTATCACATGAGCATTTTGTTGATGATAATTTCTTGGTGGGGGAAGCTTCTGTTCCTAAAGCTAAGAAAATAAAATCTCTCCTAGATGACTATATGGAAGTTTCGGGATAGATGGTAAACTTTAGAAAAATCTCTCTCTTCTTCCTTAACACCATGGACAACCGTTGTAAGAAGATAGCTGAAATTATGGAATGTGACTATAAATATTTCCCTACCTTTTATTTAGGAATCCCTCTTGGGGACAAGAGACCCTCTTGTTCGAATGGAATTTCTTAATTGAAAGGTTTGAAAGAAAACTTGTTGGATGGAAAGCTAATGTGTTATCCTAGGCTGGAAAAATCACCCTTCTCATTAGTTCTCTTCAGAGTCTCCTGGTGTATGTCATGTCCCTCTATCAACTTCCTAGAGGTGTTGGGGAAAAACTGGAAAAAATCCAAAAACATTTCTTATGGAGTGGCACTGAAAGCAAAAAAATAATCCCATTGGTGGCTTGGGATAGAGTTTGTAAACCCAAAAAGATAGGGGGACTTGGTCTTAGAGACTAGACAAAAATGAACAAAGCCCTTCTTGCAAAAATTGGGTGGAGGTTAACAAAAGAAAATGGAGTTTGGACCAAAATTCTAAAGAAAAAATATTGGATGGATGTTAATGACAATAGATGGATTTTTAAACAGGCATCCTTCAATGGTTCATGCATATGGAAAGCTATTAACTGGGAAAAATAAATTGTGGCTAGGGGCAGCAGGTGGAAAATAGGAAAAGGAAATGAGATATGCTTCTGGAAAGATAAATGGGCTGGGAATTTTGTCCTTAAAGACCAATTCCCCCAAATTTCTAGATAGCTCGAAGATAAATATGGGGAAAAAATCAATAACTATATGGCTGATGAAGACAACTTTCAGACATGGAAACTCATGGAATTGGACAGACAGGAATTCAATGAACACTTGAGTAGGCTCAATGATTTTCTAAAAAATTATGTATCTTCTAACAACAAGGACCAAGATAGAATTGTCTGGGACAAAGAACAAAGTGGTAATTTCTCTGTCAAATCTGCCTACTCCCTTTTATTTGAGGGAGAAACTAGAGAAGAAGATTTAAATGTTGGTAAGATTTGGAACAAGAACATAACTCCTAAGGTTAATGTTTTCAGTTGGCTTTCAGTAATAAATAAAATTCTTACTATTGATAATCTTGCTAAAAGAGGATTCTAGATGGCCAATAGATGTGTTCTTTGTGAAGTGAATATGGAAACTGTGAATCATCTATTCCTGGAATGTCCTTTTTCCCATCTAATGCTTTCTTCTATTCTGGGATGCTTCTTGGTTTACTGGGTAATCCCTAAAGAGATCAAGGATTCCTAGAATCAATGGAATTGTCCTTTCTTCAGTCAAGGGCTAAAAAATATCTGGGTCATGAGCTTGGGTCACCTCTGGTGGGAATTATGGAAAGAAAGAAATAGAAGGATCTTCAAAAACAAGAAACTTCCCATTAGGTTGACTATAAACAAACTCCTACAGGTTGTTAGAAATAATTTTTCTATCCTAAGGAAAAATGAAATGGAAATTCTTGACAATGAACAACACTTCTTAAAGAATTGGAACATTATTGGTGATCCCAAACCCAAAAGGATTAATCCTCGTGTGGGGATTAAGTGGAATACGCCTAGGGAAGGTTTCTTTAAACTCAACTTTGATGGGGCAGCGAAAGGTAATCCTGGGAAAATAGGGGAGGAGGTGTCTTTCGTGATTCTCTAGGAAGATTTCTTCTTGCCTATTTCTTTGACCTAGGCTTTCAATCAAAAAATGTTGCAGAGGCAGCTACGATGTTCTAGGGTGTGAAGTTAGCCAAGGAGAAAGGCTTAAAACACCTTAAAGTGGAAGGGGACTCTTTGTATATCATATCATGTTTATAAGAAAAATCCCAACCTTCTATTTTTTGATGACTTCATCAATAAAACTAAGCTTTTATTATCCTCTTTTGAGGTTATATCCTTTCAACATGTGTATCGTGAAGGAAACACTCTAGCTGATTTTATGGCCAATATGGGGGTGAACACAAGGGGTCTTAAGGTGGTAGAGGATCTTAATAAGATGCAAGCCAAATTTAAAGAAATCATGAAAAGGGAAGGTATAACTAATAATACACCTACAAATGAGGAGGCAATAATTCCTCAGACTCGTGACATCTCTTTCTCATGATTCCCGAACTCATGCAAAATCTCCTTTCTAATCCTAGTAGGGAAGGTTGGATATTTTTGATTTCTAGAAGTGGGACGATAAGATTGGGGAAGGTAACCATTCTCAGAATAGAAAGAAGAACATGTTTAGAAGAATGGGGGTGACTTAGTGAGAACTGAACCTAGCAAGAGACAGGAGATATCCAAAGAAGTTGAGATCCTACTTGAAAAGGTAGGAATGTTACCCTTCTTCAACATATTTGATGGATTTGATGAAAATTTGAGTGAAGCTGTGGTGAAAACTTGGAAAGAAGGCCATGTTCGGGTTGGTAACTTTTCCTTCACCATTACCCCCAAGCTTATTGCCAAAGTTATGGGTTTAGCTTTGGAAGGAAGATGCATCTACAAACCTAAGTTAGACTACAACCTGGAGATTAAATGCTTTATGCAAGGTAAGGGGGTGCCTATCTCTCTCCATAATGGTTATGCTTAGGGAAATTTTCCCCCTCCTTTTGAAGAAATTGCTCAGCTATTTATGGCCTACATTACCTTAGAAGGGCGATACAAAGTGATATATGGATATCACTTCCCTATGTTGAACCATGTCCGTAATGCTAAGCCCTATAATTTCCCTTTCTTCTTGTATACTTCCCTCTCGAAATCTATTGCCATGGTTGAGAAAGGTACCTTCACCTTACCATTGCACCAAGGCCTCATCAAATCCCTTATCAGGCTAGGAACTCCCCTTTTGGGAAAAAATGAAAAATTTGGGGCTTCAACTATTGAATGTTTGGAGCCCAAGGAGGAAAGTTTTAGTGGGGATATGATTGGAAAACCTATGGAAAAAAGAAATAGATCCAACCGAGTCAAGGTGGAGTCAAGAAACGAAGCAGGGTGGAGGAGGCACCAAAGACGGTTGAGGAAGTGGAGATTATCTTAGATTCTAACAAGAACTAAGAAGAAAACCCGACCCATTTTGTTTCCAGAAAGGATAAAGATGTTGTTGAAGGGGAAAATAGTGATGATATGGGGAGTGAGAAATCTCTGGATACTTCTGAAGGCAAGCATTCAAAGAACTCGAGAGGAGGCCATTGAAATCTGCATGCTCTTAAAACTACCCAAAAGAAATTGTTTACCACCTAGGACTCTGTTGTCAAATCACATGCTTTCATGTGGGAATTTGAGAATTGCAGGCTTGATACTAATATTAATAGAAATAATATTAGTATGGTATCCATGAACCCAAGGGAACTAACTGAAAAAAGTGGAAAAGTTATCTTCTATTGTTCTTAATGAACAACTCAAAAATGCTAATAAAAGAAGTCTGGAGTGGAAAAGGAAATGTTGAAGATGAAAGAAATCATTCTTTAGATTTGTGATGTCCATCTCCTCAATGTTAAAAGCACCATCCACCACCTCAAAATCTTAGCAGAGATGATTCATTCTATGGAACTTGCAAAGGAAAAAGAAAAAGGTCCTAAAGTAGAGATTCTTGACCCTAACTACAAGTATTGGAAATCTACTATCAAATCCCTTATCAAAGAATGGAATGGCTGTATGAATACAGTGGGGGAGCTGATAAAATAATGATGAATAAACATGGGATAATGATTTTATGTTGTTAGTTCATAGCTATTTTGTTGTTAGTTATTTTACTTCTTATCTACTGTTTGGAAACATTTACTTTGTGGTGGTTTCTCTTAGTTGTTTGGTTCGTGGTGCTTTTGGTTTTGGTTGGGATTCAATGGTAAATCCCTTGGCCTCTTTGTAATGATCTGGTAATACTTTGTATTGGGTAGGGTCCCTCAACCCTTTTTACCTCAATAAAAAATATAGATTTATACAAACATTACAAAGTTATCAAAATTTACATCAATACATATTAAAAATAATGAAATTTATACAGAATAATTGGTATAAATAAACAATGTTTTGTATTTTTAAAGGGTAGTGTTGAAAAATTACCGTTACCTAAAAATTGTTTGACAGGTGAGTTATCACACTTAGTTGTGCAAATTAAGACTCCCACTCGGTGGTGCGAATCAAGAATTGCACCTAGAAGTGAGAGTCGAGATTGTCACTTAGAAGTGCGAGTCAATACTCATACTTAGTAGTGTCGGTGGATACTTGCACTTAAATTTTAACTCGAGAAATGTGTGACTTGAGGCTCGCACTAGGATATTTGACCAATCACACTTAGACGTGTGACCAACTGCACTTAGACGTGTGACCAATCGTACTTGTAAGTGTGATCACTTGCACTTATACACTAAATTTTTTATAAATGACAATTCCATATTTTTTAACTATGCTTAATATATATGAATAAATTATTTATATAAATGTATATAAATATTGACAATCACCTTTTAAACATGTGAGTCACATGTGCCAATTCTATAAAATATTTACAAATATGTTACATATTAAATCATGAAAAATGTCTAAACAACCGTCAAATTTAACACCATTCAAGGAAGTTTAAGGAAGGTATTTTCAACATCAATGTTTATTGATTTGAATAAGATATCCATGAATAATCGTATATGTATGAAGATATCAAGATTGATATGTGGCATAAATGACAACAATCACTTACGCACTATCTTGAAGTTAGCGGCCACTTGGCATATGTAAGTTAGCGGCCTCTTGGCATATGTAAGTTAGTTGTCACTTGGCATATGTAAGTTAGTTGTTTCTTGGCATATGTAAGTTAGCAGCTGCTTGGCATATGTAAGTTAGCAAACGCTTGGCTTATATAAGTTTGCTGTTTGCTTGGGTTATGTAAGTTAACAACTGATTGGGTTATATAAGATAGTAACCACTAGTCTTATGTAAGTGGGTGGTCACCAGGCTTATGTAGCGAAAGTGGAATCCAATAATAGGGAAATTGGAATCCAATATTAGCAAAATTGGAATCCAATCATAGAGAAATTGGAACTTGAATAAGTCTGATAATGAAAATATTGGAATATGATATTACTACTAATGGAATCCAATATACACGAAAATGGAGATGGATTTCTTCTAATACTTGAAATATCTTTGGAGTCTTAATTCACTAGAATATGTCCCAATTTAGTGAAATAAGTGTTATTAGGTGACTCTAGATGAAACTATTATTTTTGGACCAAACCGTTGGATAGTTTAGTCCAAGAGGGAAGTATGACCCTTTAAAGTGCCATGTACAACAGTTATGAGTAATGGAATCTTTTCATTGATGTAAGAATTTCTATGAGCGAGTGAGAAGTGTAATGAGGAGAGAAAGTATTGTAATGAGATTAGACATAACAATTGGGCTCAAAATATGTATAGAAGTTATGATTTAGGTATCAAGCCAATATTGACATTATCAAGTGATAAATTACCACATTTAGGTGTCTATAGGATTAGTATTACTTTTTTTAATTAAAGGACATTTTATTATATGGTTGTAGTTGAACAAAGACCCAATAAATTGCTTTAAATTTCCTCTTAGTGTGGTATTAATCATCTTGTCATTTCATTAGTTTTGTGCCCCTTCCAAATTCTCCTTGAGGCTATCCAACACTTCCATTTGGTGTTAGATGTGATCCTCCACTACTTGAACCTAATATCCAATTTTTCACCCCTTACAAATTGGATAACTTCCGAAATCTGGAGTTAGGCAATTTCATGAGATCTTGGTGAACAATCTACATTTTCAAGTATTTCTCATGTTTTGGGAACTTATAATGGTTCAAGGCATTGATATCCTTTTCTTAAAACTCAAAGAAATCCTTACTTGGTAAAAAATGAGGAAAATATTTGCAAAATAGGAAAATCCATGTAAAAGTGGAAAGGTCATTTTGTGCAAAATTGAAAGTCATGCAAAATAGGAAAAGCCACACAAAGCGGGAAAGCTACGCAAAGGCGAAAAGCCATGTAAAACTAGAAAAGCCGTGCAAAAATTAAAGATACGTAAAACAAGAAAGTCATGAAAAACTAGAAAATCCATGAAAAATTGAAAATCCATGTAAAACTGGAAAAGTTTTGTAAAATTGGAAAATCTACACAAATCTGGAAAGCTAGGCAACAAAGGAAAATGGCAGTTTTTGCGCGAACTTAAAATGGCCATAAATTTTGACCCGTTGCTCCATTTTTCATGAAATTTATATTGTTAGAAAGGTCTCGACATCATATATTCCATGTAAATGGTATTTATTATTTTTAATAAGAGAAACATGGAAAAAAATATGAAATTTTTCTCAGCATTAATGGATATAACTTCAAGTTGCTCAACCATTAGATTTGATATGATATGGTTCTATTCATTCTCGAGAAAGAAAGAGTACATGATGAAATGGATTTTCAGAGGTGACCATACTATTTTTAGATCATTTATTAAAATTTATTTGTGGGTGGAGAATAATTTTGGGATTCTTCTTTCTCTCTTCTCTCATTCACTTCTATATATTGTAAACACTTCTCATTTTGAGAGAGAGACATTGTGGGGCACATGGAAACTCTTGAAAATTTATTTCTCAATTCCATTGAGATGCAAGCCTTCACATGGAATCTATAAATGTATTTGTTCCTTTATTCCACATATGTAATGGACTGTGTATATTATGGAGTAATAAAAATTGTGTATTGTGGTGTTCCTTCAACCCTTTCTAATTTTTCTTGCATTCCCTTGCCTCTCCATTATTATTGTTCTATTATGTGCATGATTATTTCATTTGTAGGTTTTTTTGTTGTGTTTCATGGAGTGTAGATGGTAAATGAAGATCTAGGTCTATGTCACATTGGTCTGGCCTCTCTCAACTCCATTTTCCTTCTCTATTCTCCCTCAACAAGATGTCTCATTCCATTTTCTTGGTGCTATCACTACCTTTAGCTTAGGATTTCCATTTTATGAATCTTTCTAATCCTATCTCCCTCTCCCGGTCCCTTGGCATGGTTATATTAGGATTAGTTAGCTATATTTTTCATTCTAGGAGTAGTTTAGTGCTAGGATTAGGTAGAGGAACCATCCCTACTCTAGAGGTCCATCTCAAGTCTGTAAGTCCCACAACATTAGAGATATTCTAATGTTAGAAAAAATAGGGATCTGTCAATTCCATATCCCAGGTTGCTACTTTTTGTCATAACGAGAACCTTTGGGTTTACCATTAAGGAATATGTGATGGATGGTGCTTGGTACCCATATAAAAATAAAAATGGACATATTTTGGAAGAATTATGGAAATAAGTGATATTTAACGACTCTGCTTAGGGGTAGCCACTAAACCCACATTTCCTATTTATCTCAAACAAAAGAACACAAATATCATTCTATGAATTTTTGACTACTTATATTTTCCCATTGGATTAAGGATGATAATATCAGATATGTGCTAATTGTGTACCCTGATTAAAAATAAATCAATCCAAAAATTACTCGTAAAGATAATACTATAGTCACTTTGATATTGGGAGGACCATGTAACTTTGGGACTATGTACATGGAAGAAGATACCACTATATTAGGTAAAAATGGGTACGATAAGAAAAAAAGCTGGGCATAATTGGTGAGCCTATCCACCACCACAATGAAAACCTTTTTCCCTTCGACCTAGATAACCCCTGTAATGAAATCAATCGAAACCTTCTTATCATTGGCTAGGAATAGTTAAGGGTTGTAGAAGACTAAGCTTCTTAAATGTCTCTACCTTATTTGTTGTCGCACTATACATTACGCCACACAGTTATATAAATCTCCATTGAATCTTTCTTAAAGAAACATTTCTTGATCCTATGATAAGTCTTCTAGAATCCTTAATTCTGTTATAGGAGATGATTGTAGTTCTACAAAAACCTTTTATTTAAGTGTTGAATTTATGAAAAATTACAACCTATCCTTGCATTAAAGAGTGAAACCATTCCTTACAAAATTTTCTCGATATGTTTGAATAATTTTGAAGTTGTGAATCAGAAACCAAGAATCCTCATAATTCTCAATTCAATTTTTGCCTCATCCATTAAATCAACTTGTAACACGAACATGATAGATATTAGTGATTTTGTGAGTTCATCCTTCCTAAAGAGTGCATCAACCACAACATTTTCCTTCCCCTTTTAGAAGATCTTAAAATCATAAACTAACATATTAGTGACACATTTTTATTAATCCTTCAATAAAAATATTTATTTCAAGAAATACTTTAAACTATCACAATTAGTATTCACCTTGAAGTTTCTACCTATCGGGTACAACCTCATTTTTTTGACAACATAGAGGATAGCCACAATTTCCTTCCATTATATGGATTTTTGTAAATTCTTCCCTTTGACTTGGTGATTCTTAATGGTAATGGGGTGTATTTCCTACATGGGTACAACTCCCATTCCATTCCATGATGTATCAAACTCCACATTGAAGTCCTTAAAAAAATTGGGGGTATTTAGGATTTGAGTAGTAGTAATGCCTCCTTTAGCTACTCAAATTACTTGGTGGTTGCTTCATTCTATTGGAAAGGGTTTGTCTTCTATAAGTTAGTTAATTGTGCTACTATGTGTTTATATTTATTCATGTAATGCCGATAGTATCCCATCAACCTAAAGAAGCCATGCATGTTCTTGAGGTTATTGGAACTGTCCATTTCACCATGGCCTTGATCTTATGAGGGTATCCTTTTACCCCATCATATGACACAATATGAACCAAGTACTCCACATCCTTCACCCCAAAAACACAATTTTGAAGGCCCGGGATAAAGTTGATGATGTTTCAAAGTGAGTAGAACTTTATTCACACATTGTAATTTGTTTTCCCATGTCTGTTATAAGTTAATATGTCATCAAAATATATTAAGTTAAAATTCCATGAAAGTGGGTGAAAGACAATGTTCATAAAAATTTAAAAGGTAAAGGGTGCATTTGGGAGGCTAAAAGACATCACTAGAAAATCATAGTGGTACTCATATGTTATGAGTGATTTCTTATGTATATCCTTATTCTTGATCCAAATTTGATGATCATCCAAGTGGGGATAAAGCTTGGTAAAATAAATAAATCCATTCAACTCATATAAAAAATAATCAATAATAGGAATATGAAACTTATCTTTGATGGTTTATTTTATGAGTTCTACATAATTAGGTCACATCCACCATGTTTCACCCTTCTTATGCACTATTATAACTAGAGAAGAATATGCAATTTAAATATGCTAGATGATACCTTCGGCCAACATATCTTGCACCATTTTAAAATCTAAATCTTTTGGAATTATGGGTACCTATAAGGATGGATGTTAGGTGGTTGAATAAATGAAATTATTTGAATGACATGATCACACTCTCTTCTTAGTGGTATACCTTTTGACATTGCTAAAAAAACTGAGTGGTTATCAAGAACTAAATACAAATATGGTGGTGTAGATGTTTTTCACCAAAAATATTTACATGGAAAATAGTTGTAGTCTTTTATTTTACCAATAATAACCAGGGTAAGTGCACCAAGTTGGGGGACAATTAAGTGGACATCAAATCCTGAATTTTACATTAAAAACAACAAAACATAAAATTTAGTCTTCCGTGGACTTGAACCATGCCAAAAAGTAAAAACTATGTCATAAAAATGGTACCATTGCGTAGGGGAGACTATTAGCTTTGTAGAAATACTAATTTTAAAGTGAATAGAAGAGGATAAATATCATTTTATAATTTTTTACTAATAGTAGGTCTTTAAGACACTTTTTCCTGTGAATGTTTATGTCTACGTTTAAGATTGCAAAATTTGTTTCACTTATCAGAATGTGATAAAACTTATACCATCCCAACCGTGGTGAAATTATATACATGTTAAAAAAAAATTATTTGATTTTAATAATTTTTTGATGAAGTTATGGCGGGCAAATGGAAAGTGCTCTGTTTTCTTTATGTTTTCATACCACTTTCACGGAAAAAATCATAAAAAATAAAATATTACTCAAAAAAATACAAAATAAAATCCATCCCAAGATAGATAGTGGCATATAAATTCTCACCAAAGGAAAAAAATATATATCATTTTTGGTCATCCAAATTGTGGGCAAACAGACTATAATCTTATCAGCGTTTTTAAAAAAAAAACCAAGTCATTGAATTTTGAGTGTTTAATATAGCTAATCTTGTCCATTTTTTACAAAAATTAGTATTTTAGAAACTAGATTTTGGATGCTATGATTCATATTAATATAATTTTGTATAATTTTGAGTGTATGTATTGCTAATAATCCCTATAAGTTGATATTATGTTGTTATTTGCAATATGATGTCCACGGATGACCTTATATTTGTCCATCAACTTCCTGCACTTACCCCCCAAGGTGCACCGACACATCACTCAAATAGAATTGAGCACTCACCTGAAGTGTGCAAGGGTACGAGTCCCTTTTTTATGGAAGTTTTGTTAAGGAGTTAGCATGAAAAAACATATAATCCAAATCCATAATAACCATGCAAAGATAAACCACAACTAGATCTAGATTACAACCATATGTACAAATGAGCTAAACAAGAATCAATAACAAGTTTACCATACAATATCCAGTAACAGAGACATCAATAACAAGAATCCATCCACATAAATCCATTCTATTAATCACCATGAAACATAATAGCTGAATACACCAATAGTAACTTCATAAGATTAAGCGCATAAGTGAAGCAACAACATAACCTCACAATCATTCATGGTATGATCCATCCCCTTAAGCCATGAAAATCACATACATACATACATACATACATACATACATACATACATACATACATACATACATACATATATATATATATATATATATATATATATATATATATATATAGGTAGTGGGGAATTTCCCTTTACTACTCACGTACTCTCCAAAAATAACTGCATGCTAGAAATAGCCATGCATGTGTTATAAGCCAATTACAAGAGCATGCAAGCTCGCCAATAATAGATTATATTCTAATATAAACTATAGATCTAATCCTATTAATAGCCTAAGCTCTGTATGACACTTTAACTTCCTTTACATGAGATCTATCTCAAAATAGAATTTTCTTGAACTACAAGTCTTCATGTTCTATTCTTATCTCCAAAACCTTGCTTGGCTGTTACTCCAACCCTCTATCTTTCTAATTTTTCCTGCAGCTCATAATGCAACTAAGTATAGAATAAAATTTGTTAGGGCACAAGCCTTCGCGTGTTTTTGTCTTACCCTCGTGTGTTCCTTCACATATAAATCCCATGCATCAAAATGCCTCACGCCGCTTATACTTAGTATATTTTATAGGGTCTAACATTACCCCACACTAGCTAGATTACCACCCCTAGTAATTCTTCAATCACCAAGTACAAAAAAACTTCATGTAAAGAAAATTTTTAGAAGCAAAAAATGAATAGTATACCAAAAAAATTCAAGACAACTAGAGGATCTCAAGGAACTCTACATCCACTTAATCCTTTAGGTTCTTCTACTCCTCCAACTCATTCAAAGCCTTCCCGACACCTCCTCCACAATATCCGATGCTTGATCTGGTTTTACCTCCTCAAATACACTCTTCGATTCTGTTTGACCACCACTAGCTCTGTGCAAGTTCCCTCAAACACATCCATGTGTTCCAGTATGGAATTTTGGAACTCACCAATGTTAAAATTAAGTTTCTCGTGCTTTGTATTGATTTTTTCCTTCTACGCGGTGGTCTCAATAATCAGTTGAGTGCGCTCAAGTTTGTTGGTGGGGACCTTCTCTTATATGGATTTCAAGACTGCTTCCTCATCCACCATTCTAGCATTAATAAATGGCTCGCACTTTCTACATCAGTTGAAACCCATATTTGCTAGTGTATTTGATTCCTTGAGTTGGGAGTACAAGTATTCCAACTCAGTGATTTGAGATTCAACTGCTATCTTGTTTTTCTCCTTTTCCTTGGAGAGATCTTCAGTAAATGGTCCCATGCCCTTTTGAATATTAACTAATAACATTCCCACCAAGTCCTTAAGATATTCCATTTCATCACCATAATTTTTCTGCGCCTGACTAACAAAGGATGGACATTGAACCAAAATATTTTAAACTAGTGTGCCAACAATGTATCATAGGCTTCTTTTGTCCTATCCTATTTTCACTTTAGTCCCTTATGTAATCTACCGATTTCTCTTTCTCTCTCCTTATTATTAGCCAAAAGTGTGTAAATAGTGGTGCTTGAATATAGATTTCTTGGTACTACTTTATAGGATAATGTGTACAACATATTACATGCATGCTCATCAGTCAAGTGGTTTGGGTCCACCACTTTGTATGTCACTCCTTGTTTATTCTTCAAGTAAATAGTATTAATTGCATGCTCATTTACCTCAAACTCTGGCTCCTCAGAGTGATTATATAGGTTCCATCTCAACATCTTCTTGATTTTGGATACTCCCCATCTTGGTCTAGTAGCTCCCATGCATGTAGATTTTGGTGGCTACCATTCTTTAGAAGCATGCATGAAGAACCTTCAAAGAATCATCAATATAGTCCATATGTGGGGACCTTGGGGTCCACCACTTCCTTTGTACCTTCTACTTTATTCTCTATTTCTTTAGGGTAGAGGTGTTGGTACCTATTCTAAGCCCCTTATCCTCTTTGATCACAAAAGTATCACCTTTTTCTTTCTCCCCATCTTTCATTCGGGATGCACTAAAAATTATCCCTCACCTAGCTCTTTTCATCTCTTCCTCCATCACGGGTGCTTTATTTTTCTCACAATCCTGATTTTTTTCCTTCTCACACACTTGCTTCTACTTATCCTCCATTTATTTCACCAACTCATCCCTAAGAATGGTGAAGTCTATCTCTTTAGACCCTATCTCCATCTCAGAACTAGAGACTTCTTGAACTTTCATGCGTTTATTCTTTTATTGCTCCATGCTACCCTATTGAGATGTCTCTCGGTGCCTCCACTAATACTCCTGCGAGTATAGAACATTATTTTATGGGAAGTGTTAAGCTTCCCTTCTTCCTCATATCCATATTCTTCTTATTGTGCTTCTTCCTCATGGACTACCTTGATGGCCAAAACTAGTTTTCCCCTCAGTTATGGAAAAGTGGGGTCTGTGACCTCCACTTCAACTCGTCTTTGAGTATTTGGGTGAAATTGGAAAAATATGATGTTAATCATCCCTTTGATCATCACATTTATATTTGGATGTATATCTAAAAATTCTGGCTCCAAGACCTCCAAGTACGTGGGCTGGGAACCATATTTTTATGTGGCACACAAATTATGTAGGTTAGAATCCACCTTATCCATGTCATATGTCAATTTTTTTGCATCCTTCAATCTATTGATGGTGCACTTCAAATACTTAGTTGTAAATGCAAATGAGAGTTTACACCATGGCCCCATCTCTCCATTCGCCATCCTGAATCTCACAAGACTGAAGTGTTGCATCACTTTGTAAACTTTTCTTAGTCTACAAAAACTATGGGAAACTCATGTGAAATGAACCATTCATTCTTAAAGGCCACCCCACATAGTTTTTCATACCATTTATTAATTCTTACCTTATAAGTAATTGTGATGGTGTTATCACAAGTTAACCCTATGAGCTATACTGTGAGTGATGGATCTACAGGTTGGTAAACCCACATATTTCCATCAATCCCATCTTAAATGTGTATCTCCAAAAATATAATCAAGAGAAGGATGGAACCCCATGTAATCTTCTCTCCTTACTCACTCTACAAGTTTTCCTCCTCTACGATACTATCTACAACATATTGATCCAAATTATACTATAGCCTCTTTGATATTCTATAGGCCATGTATAGAAACCTCTTTTTATATCAAGTATAGTGTTCCAAAGTGCCCAATTTTCATCTCATGAGATGGGAAGCGACCCTAAGCACCGGGACATCCAGGTCCATAATGGTCTATGCCCTACCTCCCTTCTCATAGTATAATTTATTCCCAAATCCTCAATCTTATCTGTGGCACATAGGTCTAGGGACATATCCTCCCCTATGCTATTTAATCCTATAACTTTTCCAATAAATTGGCCTATGATATGTATACTTCTTCCCATAAAGTAGAAGTCTTCGTGCACCCACGACATCATCAATTGAAATATATGTGTGGGTTTTAAGAAGAACGAAGCTCCCATAATTATATAACACCAGTTTTTTCCAGCTCTCTCTGCATAGAGTTGTCAATTCAAGGGTTTCTAGCCTCTTTTCTCTCCGAGAGTGCCTTTACTAAGTCTCCCTAATATTTTTTCATTTTACTCCATGCGGTTGTTAAAGGCACTCATTTTACATTGAGTGATATTTTATTTATAGATGTCTACCCAGAAAACACCATAAGGGTATTGTATTTCTTAGTATATCTCTTTTAATGGTTCCTCCGATACGACTTTGGGCCTCTTTGTTCAAAAATTCCTTGGATTTGGTGTCATCCTTCGTAATTGTGTGCCTTAGGTGTTATGTCTTATAAATTCCTTAACCTATTCTCATCCCAACCTCCATGAATTCCAATTGCTTCAAGTTTATGTAACCCTTCACCACTCCACCTTTGCCTGACTCCATCTCACCTCACCGTAAGGATCTCTCGCACAACTCTCAAGAAATTTTTGTCTACAAACACTCCATGTCACTTCTAAGCTCTTTATCTCTCTTCAATCCACTTGGTAGCACTTTGATTTATTTGAAATCAAGGTAGCCAAATGACTACCCTAACCCCCTTATTTATAATTTTTTCATGACCTTCTTGTCCCTTTGACCCACATGTTTTAAGTTACTTTTTCAACCAAGTACTTTTCCCACTTAAATGTTAACTTTTGTGACTTCAGCTTGCACTCTGCAGTCATAACCTTCTAGCGTGCTATACTACTTCTTAGACATAGACCTCCTGTGTGCCTCCATACGCCGAAGTACCAAATCCCAACTAGTTTTACCTACTACTACCTACCTCATGTTATCTTTGCGTGATTAATTTCCCTATGTGGTGTTCGATTAGCTCCACTTTCCTAATAACAACTTTTACATAACACATAATATATTTTTATTTTTTGCACCAATATCCCAAAAGAAGCCTTCAACTAAAATAACCTTTAACGAGAGGGAACTAACCATTTTTATATCTACACTTCAATCCACCCTACACTAAAAGTATGCACGAGTCCTTTATGCATAAAATCACTTAGATATTAATTAGCTAGTGGTATGCAAACACACTTATTAAAAAAATACAAAATTAAATTGACAAAGCATAATGACATGAAAGGAAACACATATAAAGGAAATATAATCTAAATGTCAAGAATACCTTATTACAAACACACGGAAGAATTATTTATCATAGGGCTTTAGCCTACTCCGTTAAAGTAACTGACAACCGTGTCCCATCCAACGCCTTTGTAATTGGAAAGCTCTTGAATAAATTATGTAAGTCACAACATATGGTCCCAACCAATGCACTTGGAAATTTCAAGGTGGAAAAAAAAATTGAATCATATAGAAGGACCATCTGTCCAACTTCAATCTGCTTATTTTTAATATTCCTATCATGCCATGCCTTCTTCCTGGTCTTTTCTATCTTTACGAATCCAAAAAGCAATGACACACCTATAATACAAATACATTAGTTTATCTATACGCTCTTTAAGTGATTTATCATCATCCAATCCTCCTACATGTGTAATACACAGGGAAGGTATCATGGATTCTCTTGGTAAAACAACCTCTCGTGTTAAACACCAACTAAAAGGGTGTGGCTTTGTTCAATATTTTTTAGGTTTTTCTATATGCCCAAAGTACAATGGAGACTTTATCATCCCAATCATTCCTTACAAAATCATATATCTTAGTAAATGTATTTCCCAATATCTTGTTGAAAGCCTTAACAATGCCATTGGCTTGTGGGTGATAGGGTTTTGTTTTATGGTGTGACACCATAAATTCTGCCAATAATATCTTGATAGTCTCATTAAGAAAATGAGTGCCCCTATCACTTATCAGACTCAATGGACATCCATACCTACTGATTATGGTCTCCCATATAAACCTTACTTTTGTATATGCTTTATGCAATCTGTGTAATTATTGTTTCTTCCCAACTTGTAGGATAATTTGTACAAGTTATAATGTAACGCGATCCGGTCTTGTGCTTGGGGGAATAGGACCCACAAAGTCAATTGAAAACTTTTCAAAAGGTTATGCACTAGTAATATGCCTTAAAGTAATTTCATCTCTATGTTTAGGATTTCAAGGAGCTAAAAATGGTGTCGGGACTTATAATACTCTATATAATCCTCGTAAATTATTTCCCACCAAAATCCTGCCAATAGAATCTTACGTGTCATAGCATTTCCTGCATAATGTCCACTTGCAATCCTACCATGATCTTCCTCCACAATGGAAGTATTTTGATGCTTAAGTACACACCAACGCAAAACCTCATCACGTCCTAATTTGTATAAATGTTTACTAATTAACATGTAGGTTGTGACACATATAATAAGTTGTTTCTTCTCCAAAGCCTTCATCCCTACATGTGTTATACTTGTACGCAAGAATACGATAATATCCTCTAAGTTAGAGGGTGCATGATTTAATCCAAATATTTGTGCATTCGACATTGTGTCTTCAACCGTCTGTGCATCCTCACTTGAGTTAATCCTTGATAAATGATCTGGTCTTGAATTAATTTCTTCTCTGGTTTTATCACAACTCTAAAGTTAAATTTGAAACAATTGAATCCAACGGAATATGTGCCCTTGCAGAATGATATTAATAACCAAGTACTTAAGTATCATGTGATCTGTATAAAATATAAAGGGATTTTCTAGTAAGTATTGTCTAAACTTATGTAACACATAAATCATAGACAATACTATGCACTCTATAGTTGTATAATTTTGTTTAGCTGGTGTCAAATTCTTGCTTGTAAAACATATAGGATGATCAAAAATACCATCTCCAAGTTGTGCTAATACTACACCAATGGCCATGCTAGAGGTATCCACATGCACATGGAATGGTTTGGTCCATGAAGGAAAGCACAAAATAGGCGCAAAAGTAATCCTTTCCTTCAATGTCTCAAATGCGCGTTGTTGTGCCTCACCCCAATGGAACTTTCCCTTACTCTTCAAAAATTCCTCTAAGGGCATGACTATCCTAGCATAACCCTTGATAAAATTCACGTAATACTATGTCCTGTAGATCAAGAATTTCGTGCTTGTTACTGTCGAGTTAATGCACCAAACTAAACACAAAAACCTGAAAAACCTCAATGAAATAGATACGATGAAGATGTAGACGGATGAGGAAGTCGATGTAGATAAGGCAGGCGCACACGAGCAATTCGCACAATAGATCGAGTAACCTGCAAAACCGGTGCTTGTGAAAAAGATGGCGTTAGAAGATATATGGGTGGGTATTTGAGAAGCGGGTCGAGAAGCGATAAGCTTCCTTGGCGGATGTCGATCACGTTTTCAATAAAGAAAAGCAGCATACATGATAAAAGATGTAAATAAAGACTAGATTCTCGATTGCGGTAATAAAAGCGAGAACAGGCAATGAGCGGGAAGTACGAAAGCGCAGAAGCGAGAAATAATGCTAGATTTGTGTTACTGTGACCTTTTACTGTCTGCGAGGAAATCGGCGTCGCTATGTAGAATCGGCGGCCCGATGTGATCAGCGGCCCAGGACTGATCGGCGGCGGCCAGGGCTGATCGGCGTCGGCTGGATAAGATCGATGTCAGTGAAGCGGCGGCCCGACCAATCGGGGGCTGTGCGATGAGATTCGGGGAGCGGAAGGTGAATGTTGTCTGTAGGATGTGCCGAAGATGGAGAGACGCTGGAACAGAGTCACCAGATGATAGATAATGGTGTATGGTGTTGATATGATACGGGCGAAATACGGTGCTCCTCTCGGGGATTGATTAGGACGAGGATCTGCCCTAAGCGAGACAATTGATGCTAAGAAGATCTCTCTTTCTCACTCTCTGTTCGTGCGTAAGTGCTTCCTTTCACTCGTTCGTCTCTTTTCGGTCTCTTCGCTCTCTTTCCGTCCAGAAGGCCGAGTTACAGGCTTGCTTTATAATCGGCGCCGCTCTAGAAAATCGGGCGCCGACCATATGAGTCGGCGCCGATCGCGGAAAAGACTCGAGGTGCCTTAATTGATTGATTCGAGAAAGAAAAAAGGCTTATCCGACTACGGGAAAATATCCGCTTAGGGAAGATTAAGAATAGATGTGGTACATGGGTAAAATAAATTTGGGGTAGATAAGTGATTAAGATGCATGGGAAGAAGCGTAATTAAATTTTTAATTATTTAATTACCCATGGGCAAGATATGATGAAATGAATTAAATTTAGAGATAGGTGATTAAATCACAGATTGGATAATATCTCAAGGGGATAGTTGGTGACGCAAACGTGCCCCAGGTTACCTAAGCACGTAAATGGGTAAGAGGGACACTAAATTGAGTAACCAATTTTAGGTGTCTACATTTTGCCCCTTTTTGTCAAGTAACTTGCGATAAGCAAGGTTATGAGACAAAAACATGGAGATGGAAGAAGAGAAGAATTTGTGGTGATGTGATCCCCCTCAAACTAGGGATGGGATGGATGATAGAACAGACGATCCCGAGTTTGAAAGAGGTAGATAAAAAAATGCAGGATGCCCCAGTCGGATAGCTGGAGTAGAACTGATCATTGAGGACGCATAAAAATAAACACAAGGGCGGCTGACCTAAGGAACTCACATTGGTAGGGAAAACTAGCGGTCTCCTCATGAGGCAGCGTTAGTGCCTACTGAGACCCGCGAGTGTAAGGAGAACTACAAAATAGCCAACATCAAAAAGAGAGACACATTGGTAGGGACAACTAGAGGCGGTCTATGAATCGAGGCAGCGTTAGTGCCTACTGAGACCCGCGTAACTCTAAGCGGCTAAACAAAAAGCGAGTGCTCCACGCAAAGGAACAAACTCGAAATAGATGATGATATCGAAAATATGTGCGAAAGACAACATGTAGCGCACAATAATGATCGAGATAGACCAGCCAAGCATCAACACTATGGCAAAGAGATTAGCGAGATGGAAGCAAGCAGCGTGGAGAAGCGATACCGCAATCCACGGGCAAAAATAGTATAAATCGATAGGCCCGATAGATGATGATATAGACATGGCGATAGATGATGAATAGGCGTGATTGGATAGATATGGTGATAGAGGATAGAAATAGATGTGATTAGATAGATTGAAATGTGGATAAAATAGATGTGATTGGATAGATATAAAGTGATAGATGATAGATGTGATGTGGATAGAATTTTGATTGATATGTGGATAAAATTTTGATGAAAAAGAGAGATAGATAGATGTAATGTAACTTGGATGCACAAGTTTTAGATGTTTTGATGGATAGATGGATAGATGTAGCGTAATTGTGATGGATAAAGATATAGGTGATAGAGGATAAAATAGATGTGATTGGATAGATATAGGTGATAGATGATAGAAATAGGTGTGATTAGATAGATCGATATGTGGATATAACTTTGATAGATGGATGTGATGCAACTTGGATGCACATGTGTTGGATGTTTGGATTAGATATGGATAGATATAATGTACCTTGGACGTACATTGTGATGGATAGATTTAGATATAGATAGATGCAATGTACCTTGGATGTACATTTTGATGGATAGATAGATGGATGTGTTTGATATATGGATGAGATATAGGTAGATGCAATGAGAAATGAATACAGATAGAATGTTTGGATAGATAAGATGAATTTAGATAGAAGATAAATTGTGATTGAATTAACATGCGAAATGTCAATTTAACAGGATGCAAGAGCCAAAGATGAAAGCAGAAACAACCGTGACTTAGAAGAGAAGATACTCGGAGAAGAAGAAAAATGATAAGTTGGACTTCAACCGACCATAGATAGAATCCGAGAAAAGAAAACCAAAAGACCAAGCATATAAGGCCCTATATAAGATTAAAATAAATCGACACTAACTAGTCATGAAACCGGATCTAGGATAGAAACGGAAAGAAAAAAAGTAAGTATCTTGTCGGAACCTACTGAGGGACAGAATACATGTCCATGATAGGAAAATAGGATTCTCCATATGATCGAAAAAAAGGTCTAAAATCTCGGCTTCATGATTTGGACGAAAAGCAAGCGATCAATGTGGGAAGTTTGCTTGATATGGAAAAAGCGATCGATGCGGGAAGTCTTTGGTGATCTTAACAAGTGTATAAAGCGAGTGGAAGGCTGATTGATTACAAGAAGCCTTGAATATTTCTTTGAGAAACAGCCGTCCTTCAAGGGAGCGGTCTGTATTTTGAAATTTGTATGATAGCCATCCTTCGAGGGTATGGTCTATTTGCTTTTTGATTCACTTGACAATGTATGGATAGCTGTCCTTCGAGGGATCAGTCTATCTTTTTGGATAGCATTTTTTTTTTTTTTTTTTTTTTTTTTTGAAACTCTTTGGAAGAAGCTGAGTTTAGACCTAGATAGATCAGATGAAGGGGAGGAGAACATGGAAGAACATGTACTCATGCCCCGAGCAGATCCGATTAAGATAAGTACTTGGGACAGATGAAGTGGTGATTAAGGTATTCCTACCATGAGGAGGAACATATCAAAAAAGCGTCAATGAGTAGAGCCGCGATACTCATATTTAAGGTAAACGAGGCAATAGGCGGAGAACCACACAATTTCAAATCACCACGAAAGTAGATGACTGGTTATTAGGACAGATGGAAGATCTGAGTTGCGACTAGATTTGTGTAAGAGAGATTTTAACAATAGAAGGGCCGTAAATGCAAGGCATTAAGAGGTTCTGCTTCAGGGATACCATCCATGGAAGACAAACGATAAGCCCCAGACCCATATTTATGAGTGATAATGTAGGGACCCATCCAGTTGGGAGCAAACTTACCACGTTGACTCCTTTCGAGTGTAGTGACATTTTGATTTTCCTTAAGAACAAGGTCACCAATTTTGAAGTCACGGTGTTGCACATGCTTGTTGTAAGCACGCTTGACACGCTCGAGATAGACTTGATGATGCTCAAGAGCGTTGAGACGCCGCTCATCTAATAATTCAAGTTGAGCTAGACGATTTTGACGATAATCCTCATCAGAGACAAATTCTCTGAGAGAAACACGGAGAGATGGGATTTGGACCTCAAAGGAAGGACGGCCTCGAGACCCATAGGCGAGAGAGAAGGGAGTAGCACCAGTAGGAGTACGAATGCTAGTCCGATAAGCCCAGAGAGCGAAAGGGATATGTAGATGCCAATCCCTACCAGCTCGACTAGTTACCTTTGCGAGGATATTACGCAAAGTTTTATTGGAAGCTTCGGCCTGACCATTAGCTTGAGGATAGTATGGAGAAGAAAAACTGAGCTTGATTTTGAAAGCATTGCAGAGATTTTGCAAATCGACGTTCTTGAAGGATTTACCATTATACGTGATGAGCTTGTGTGGGAGCATGGCGACAAATGATGTGTTGATAGACAAAATCAACTATGGGTTTAGCCTTTGTTGAAGAAAGAGGATAGCTTCTACCCACTTAGTAAAGTACTCGGTGGCGATAATGATAGAATGATATGATTTGTGAAAGCGGGGATTGATGAGACCAATAAGATCAAGGCCCCATTGTGAAAAAGGCCACAAATCCGCCGCGGGTTTGCAAAGCTTTGACTAGGGGCGTGCGTGAGATTGGAATATTGCGACACTTGACGCATTTCTTAGTGTATTCACAACAATCTTGATTAAGAGAAGGCCAATAATATCCCAAACGTAAGATGCGCTTAGCCACAGCTAAACCACTAAAATGTCCACCACAGATACCGTCATGGACCTCCTGAATAGCTTTAGATGATTCATGGGTTTTGAGGCATCGAAGCAAAATACCATCAAAGCCGCGTTTGTAAAGAATCCGCTTTAGGATAGAATAGCGATTAGCGCGTTGGACAAAAGACCTTCTACCATTGGAAGTCAGATCTGGAGGAAGCACCGAATGAGATAGATAATCAACTATCTGTTGATACCACTCATCCTGAGTATGGGTTGTGACAGCATTGATCGAAGTTAGCTGTTGAAGATAAGATGGTTGATCTAATCGTTGCACAGCCACATAAAGACGCGAGTCTTGATAAAAAGCGGGATAAGGGATCTTAATGAGGCCATGGTATCCGCGAATCGATTTGCGATATGAGGAATGGATTGGATGGTGAACTTATCGAAAGATTGGAGTTGGGCAAGAACAATGTCGCGATATTTTTGAAGGATATCATTCTTGCATTGATAGACACGTGTGACGATTAACGATGAGTTGAGAATCACCAAAGATGTCAATATGACGGCGCCGAGATTAATGGCATTTTGAAGTCCTAAGACAAGAGCTTCGTACTCGGCCATATTATTGGTGCACTCAAAGTTCAATTTGTGTGCGGCCGGGATAGGCGTACCCCGAGGAGGAATCATCACGAAACCCGCACCTCCCCACTTTGGCATTTGGATCCATCGAAGAAGAGCTTTACTTTAAATGGAGATAGACCAAAATCGATTTGTTGGATAAATTCATCGGGGAATTGAGCAAGGGTCTTGAGTGTCGGAAGAGGAGCACTAGCTAGTTGATCTGCAATAACTTTGACCCTTGATAGCCTTTTGCGGGATAAATTCGAGTCAAAGTCAGTGTCATGAGCATAAGCCAGCGAGTGATGCGATCATTGTGATAAGGCTTTGCATGAATTGTCTTGAGGGGATTGACATTTGTGACGATGTAAGTTTTGTGATTAAGAAGATAATGACGAAGCTTAGAAGTTGCAAAGAAGAGAGCGCAACATAGTTTTTCAGCCCCGGAGTAACGTGTCTCATACTCATGGAGGGTGCGACTGATGTAATAGACAGCTTGTTCTTTACCACAAGTGTCCGTCTGAAATCATGGCTCCCAGAGCATGGTCAGTCACAGAGATATAAAGATAGAAAGGCTCCCCCTCGCGTGGAGGTGTAAGCACGGGCGGAGAAAGAAGATAAGCTTTGAGATCATCAAAGGCCTTTTGGCAATGCTCATCCCATTTGAAATGAACATTCTTACGGAGAAGATGGTGAAAAGGTTGACAACGGTCCGACAATTGGGAGATAAAGCAGCCTTAGCGATTGAAGACGTCCTTGAGAGCTGCGGAGTTGCTTTAAGTTAGACGGGGGAGGCATCTCAAGGATGGCTTTTATTTTTGCGGGGTCCACTTCAATACCCCTGATGGAAATGATAAACCCTAAAAGTTTACCAGTGAGGACGCCAAACACGCATTTAGATGGATTTAGACGAAGACAAAAGCGGATAAGCCTCTCAAAGAGAGGTGCAAGGATGAAAAGATGCTCCTGACGACGTTTGGATTTGCCGAGGAGATCGTCAACGTAATCCTCTACAGTTTTGTGTAAAAGATCATGGAAGATGTAGGTCATTGCTCGTTGATAAGTTGCTCCGGCGTTCTTAAGACCGAAGGGCATGACACGATAGCAAAAGGTCCCCCAAGGAGTTATGAAGGAAGTCTTATGCTTTGGTCTTAAGTGCGATGAGGATTTGATTATATCCAGAGAAACCATCCATAAGAGAAAGCATTTCATGACCCGCAGTTAAATCTACGAGTTGGTCGATATTAGGAAGAGGAAAATCATCCTTTGGACAGGCCAGATTAAGATCCCGGAAGTCGGTACAAATTCGAATCTTCCCAGTAGCCTTAGTTACTGGTACTACATTGGACACCCATTGCGGATAATCGATGGGTTGGATGAAGTTAGCCGAGAGCAAGCGCTGTAATTCTTCTTTAACAAGAAGGGCTACTCTAGGGTGCATTTTACGTAATTTTTGCTTGGTGGTTTGATATTGGGAAGGGTACGATATTGTGGACTCAATATCGGGATCGAAATCTGGCATATCCTCGTATGACCAAGCAAAGGCTTGCGATGTTTGGAAAGAAAAGTAGTAAAGTCCCTAATTCTTGTGGATCGAGGATTGGCCGACCTTAATGATGCGAGGGTCTTCAGGAGTCCTTATATTAAGGTCGATAGTGGCCTCGTTGAGAAGGGTAGACGTGTCAGAAGGAATGGTTTTGGGAAGATATGAATCCTCTGCCCCTAGATAGGTGAGGACAGAGTCGTCATCCGCACAGTGGATAGTGTTGATAGTAGGAGAGTCGTCTCCAACTATCTCAGGGAAGATTAATGGTATAGAAGCAGACCGATTGTTAGTCTCATAGACTAAAGGTCCCAAGGAAATGGTATTGATCAAAAAAAAAAAAAAAAAAAAAAAAAAAAAGTTAGGTGGGATGGAAATGTCATCGTCCACATCAAGTGATGCTTCGGATTTGGTGGGGGAAGATGGTTCTTCAGTAGGAAGAGGCTCATCAAGAATAGTGACAGTGGCTTTTGAAATGGGTTTAAATCCCAAACCAAACTTTTGGTGTGGCATGAGAGTAGGAATGGATTTGAGGTCATGTATACCTTGTTCATATTTTCCAAGGCCAAAACCTTTCCACGCGCATCGATATAGATAAGTTTTTGCAAGCGTGGGATTAGTAGATAATCAAACCTGTTAGGTAAGGTTTGGCTCTAGGAGGAGAATCCGGACAATAATGAGGTGTATCGAGACCACCGTAGATGAAATTGAGTACATTGATTGGGCAAACCAATGGTAGCGATGCGGCAAGAGACTGATTGATATTCGGGTTGCTTGTCGGGTCTACCATACTCATTAGGTTTGAGATGGGCATCGAAAGAAAAGAGAGGAAGCTCTCTAGTGAGAAAGCGCTGCAATGTCTCTTCAGTTTATAAATCTGGTAGTTTGGTGCGAGTATGGAAGAAGATGAAGCCCCATCTGGAGAAGATGCATTTTCTTTTAAAGGGCGAGACCTTGTGGTCATGTCGCATTGCGCGAAGGAAAAGGATCTCTGGATGGGTGTAGATTTTGCCCTCATATTGATATTTTAGGCATCGATGGAGGGTGGATGGGACCTGATGCATTGCGCGAACCGAGGGCGTCAAGGATCATGTTATAGTGGAATTTTCCTTCGACAATATAGAAGAGTTCATGAGCAGACTTTTTACCTACTCGGATGGGTAAGACCACGGTTCTAGAGTATTTGCTAGTGATCGTTAAATGATCGAAAGGCGAAAAGGCGGAGGTGACACCACATTCTTAGGTAACTTAAGTTGTTCGAATGTGTGGGAAGAGATGACGTTGAGAGCAGCTCCACTATCGATCATAACACGTTTTAAGGCAGTGTTATTGACTTGGACTGTGATGAAGAGAGGAGCCTCCAAATCCTCTGAAGAAAGATGAGGAATTTCTGAATCCTCAAAAGAAATGGCGGTCGATGGACCATTCAATCCAACAACCCACTCGAAGGGCTGGGGCTCATCGGAATTTACTGCGATGCGACGCAGATTATCGATTAGAGCCTGGCGATGTTGTGGAGAGGATTGGATGAGGTCAAAAAGAGACATTTTGACCGGAGCTTGGGTGAGTTGCTTCATGACACTCTCCTCAACGGATACGGGAACTTGAGTCCGAGTGCGGCACGAATGGAGACCTTGGGTCGTGGGGTGATGAGGAAGGAGACACGCCTTCGGGGCTGCGAAATGACAACCCGTGGTCTAGATGTTGGAGATGAAGATGGGTTATGATAATGTTGGGTTCTAGTGGCGATATGGATTGTGTCAATTTGGGAAGGAGGAGATCAAGTGGAGTGGAACCACTAGAGTACGAATGGATGGTTGAGGTTCGGATGAGGCTAGGGTAAGCAGGAGGTACTTGTTCCTCCTCAAGCAAGAGGTCACTTTCTTCGAGGAAGGTTCTTGACAACGGCTTGAAGAGCTTTACATCCTTGAGTGTCATGACACGGATGCGGTGGTAGCACAAATCAGATCGAGTTAAACCAGGTAGGTTTCACTCCTTTGGGGTTATAAGGCTTAATCGGAGGAAGGGTTATGGTGAAGATTGGATAAGTTGATGAAGGATTTCGGTGTAGAATCCGGTGAGCGAAGATGAGGATAGAGATAATGGAGATGGTTCTTTTACCTTAACCATTGCTAGGGGGGTAAAAGAACTTGCATGTTAGGTTTAACAGTTTTATTAGGGATCCTCTTATTTGTTTGGACATTCGGAGGAGCAGTCTTGGAGTGCTTGGGATGGGAGTAAATGAGACATGATTGTCTTTGGTGGAGGAGGAGTCCCTAAGATAGATTTTGAGGAGGATGGAGATGCGATAATTTTTGCGGTTTTTGGAGACAAAGGGGGTTGCTTAGTCGGATTTACGGATGATTTAGATAATGTCGGTTTGGAAGAGGAAGAAGCTCCCAAAATAGGTGAATTTGGAGGAAGATAGGGTGTCTTGATTTTTGGTAACAAAGATGAGGATTTTGATAGAAGAAGTGGCATCTTTTTGGTAGGTAAGTCTACTTTTAGGGATGTTGATGAAGAAGAAGATGATGACTTTGATAGGTGTGTAGAAGAAGATGCCTTCTCAGCGGGCAAATCTAATCGTTTATGAGGCGTGGAGAGAGATTTTTGTGGAAGAACACCGAGAGTTTTGATGGTCCGAAATATGGGCTTCCCCTTTTCGGGGATGGTGACAACTTCAACGTCATAAGGTGATTGTAACCTTTTTGGAGGAAGCAAATGGGGAGATATTGATGGTATAATGTTAGATTTTGGTTGTCGCGGTTTAGGTTGAGGAATCGAGTGTGCAGGTGTTGGTGTTACTTCTTTTGATTTTTCCTGAATAGGTGAAGTAGTATTAGTGATGGAAGAAGTAAGTGATGAAGAAGTTCCTTGCGAAGGGACCACTTTTGGTGTAGTGATCATGGGTGGAACTACTATAGGAAAAGAGATAGGAAGAGTCAAAGTTGAGGACACTTCCGCCGAAGTCGGCACGATTATAGGGATGTTTATCGAGGGCATAGTTGTGGCGGAATGGGAGCAGCGATGTGAAGTAGATGTGTCCGAAGTGGAAACTCGAAGGGATGTAATTGCCTCGAGCATTGAAAGGATGTCTGATGATGAGACAGATGAGGAAGACACTGTCTCGGGTATGGATGGGAGATCGGACAAAGGAGCGGAGAGAGATGACTCCGTGTTTAGCAATGTAGGAATATCAAAGATGGGTTATCGAGGATGGAGGAATTCCAGTGATTGGTGAAGTGGAAGAGGGTTCTGATTCGATTGCTGCGTTTGTAGATGATGTGGTTTCAGAAGCGGATTCTTCAGTAGAAATGAAGTTGATAGTGTGGGTGTTTGGTTTTTGAGATTCTGAAGAATTATGATTTGGGGCATGATTGGGGAAGGGTTGTTTGAAAGCGTCCGGTAGCGCTTGATTTGGGGAGCATTTGGGTTATCGAGAATAAGCTCGCCTTTATCGATGAATTTTTGGACAAGATTTTTGAAAGTCGACATCGTTCGATGTCATGACCCTTGGTTACATGATAGTGGCAAAAATCGTTTTCTCTGTACCACAAAGGGCGTTCTCGACTTTCATCAATATCTCTAATGGGTGGAAGTTCGATCATGCGAACTTCAACATTTTTCCTAAGATGGAGGCATATGATTCCCCAATGGAGCGAAGGATCGAGATGATGAAGCCCCTTTTCGAAAGCGAGATGAAGGGTCTCTTCGTGGTGGTTGATTAGGAGTACTATCGGTTCTCGATGTTTTTAATACGATAGCATTGGTGGACCCTTGATTCTTATCTTTAGGAGGAAAAGAATTTGGTTTGGTGAACCGAGAGAAATCGGGTTTAGATTTGGAGCGAAGTTTTAGTTTTCCTTGTTCAATGGCACGAGATTCGAGTTTGCGTGCCATTGTGAAGGCTTCTTCGAAGGTGTGGAAAGTTTGGATTCTTAACGTGGAAGAAATGTGACTAGCGCAAGATCGGGTGAACAGCTCGATCTGTTGTGATTGAGGAAGAGAGAAGGACAATTGGTTGATTATCCCTCTCCAACGAGCGACAAAGTCTGCAATAGACTCATCGTCAAATTGGCGAATGTTGTAAAGATCTGTGATTGAGATCTTATGGGCAATATTTATTGAGAAGTTCTCAACAAACATTTGGGCCAATTGAGAGAAAGAAAATAATGAATGTTGAGGAATATTATTGTACCAGTCCAAAGCGGGACCCGCTAGAGACATAGGAAAGGTACGGAGCATGAGCTCCTGATCTTGGACAATGAGGTAGCAAGCATGTTTGAATGCTCGCATGAGATGTTGTTGGGGTCTTCCATTATGAAATTTTGAGAATTTGGGAAGTTCCCATTGGGGAGGATAAGGCTTAAAAGCCTTAGAAGGATGAATGGGTTCATTGCATACTTCTTGAAAAGGAGTATGAAGGCGGGCTCCTTTTGTGGAGGCTTCCAAGTCTGCAATTTTCTTGAAGAGAAATTGAACCACATCCGATTGGGGAGGAGGTACATTGGTTTGTCCTACATGAGAAGCAAGTAGTGGGTGTGGTTGAGGTGTCAATGGGGGATTCATCTGTTGTTGGATAGGATTATAAGAGGAATAACCAGGTGTTCTGGGTGACACCGGGTGGGGTATTTGTTGTGCAGCTTGCGTATAGGCAGGCTGCGAGATAATAAGTGGTTGAGCAAATAAAGGTTGGGTGACGGATGGAGCCTGTGATTGGTGGACTCCTATGTTGGTTGATTGGATCGGGATAGATTGAGGAATATGAGTGTTGGTTGGATTGGTCATGTTGGGGAACAAGACCTGAAAGGGGCCTTCTATTGCTGAATTAGGTATCAAGGGTGCCGATACTAGAGGATGGGCGAATGTCACAGTAGCTGGAATATTGGAAGAAAGACCCCCTAGAGGACGAGAAGTAGGAGCCAACTGCCTATTCGGAGGGGGTTGGCTCATGAAGAGGTATTGACCTTGAGAAACGATAGAGGGCATAGACGAATTGACGGCAATGTGCGGATGTGCAGACGAATTTACTATAGCAAGGGCAGAAGACCTCTCAGAAATGGGTTGTGGAATAGTCGAGGTAGCTGCAGTGTTAGGGATAGGTAAGACTAATTGAGAATTAGTCGACATGGTAGGTGGAAGAGAAAAGGGAGGCATAGGGGCCTCACCCTTCTCCGTGGCTCGAGGCAAGAGAGATGGTGCTTGCTCTAAAGAGGCATGGGATGATCCGCGAGGATAATTGTACACTTGTCGGATTGGTGGGTCTTGGTGAGATATTTGGATCGACTTGTGTACTAGATAGTCCATGAGGGCTGCGGATTGCGATCGGAGGCACGAAAGTGAGATCCCCGCGAGGAATAGACTACGAGTCGGAAGATATTTACGATGGACTAGGAGAAGCCGGACGTGATGGGATTGTTTTGGCTTGATGGAAAGGATTATACGACCATGAGGGGAACCCACTAACGGTGGTCAGGAAGATTGGAGGGTGCGAAACATCCACGCCCGGTGGTGATTTCGGAGGAAGAAGGAACTGTTGGGCCATTTTCCTAGATTGTGAGCGGGTGATAGCCGTCATAAACAAGCAAGAAAGAAGATTGTCTTAACTAATGCACAAATAGTTCAAGCAGCGCAAGTGATTATCTCCTTTAAATTTTGATGCTTTTAAGAAATGAAAATGTTAGGAAGGCTTTTAGAAGCAGGAACTACTCGAGATAGCCAAACTAGGGATGGTTTGGGTAATGTTTGGTGAGGAGTCGAAGGCACTTGAAAAAAGACAGTCGTGGCTTGATATAGGGCCTACCCCGCACTTCACACACCGCTGCGATAAGGGAGTCGGGTGCTTTGCCAATATATACCAAAATCTTTCGTGAATTTATAGCGGCAGAAGTACCGCGTAGGCTCTTCCTCTTGGATATCACTTCCCAGTAGGCGAGGCCGGGAAGGAGTTTTGTTTAGATGCTTTATACCTAGTGATTTTGGCTTTGTGTGCAAGGGTGAAAAATAAAAATCAAATAGTGTCACTACCGATTTTGATCAATTTTCCAACCTAATTAACACTAGATGACAAAGCATGCAGCAATGAAAAGAAAGAAAGGGTTCTTTTTAAGCACTTAAAACGAAATGTTTGATTTCGATGAAGACAATTCAAACAAGTTCTTTCCCAAATGCGATTAGGTTCTTTTTAAGCACCAAAAACTGAAGTGTTTGGATGTGATAAACAACCAACAAAGAAAACCTAAAAAGGAGAAAACACCGAAAAAGAGGAATACCTGTAGTTTTAGCTCTCAAGGTGTGTGGACTTCAAAAAGCGCGTTGTTGAGCTCTTCCCTCCAGCAATCCACGAACAAGCAAAGTGCTCCGCGAAAGGATCAAGCAAACAACAAACAAGATCGGAAAGATACATCCGAGATAATGGCGAAGCGAAAAATTTCTATTTTAAGAAAATAGAAAAATTTCAAGATAATGACTTCGCTAAAAGCAAGATTGAAATGATGAAGCGAAATGTTCAAATAGGAGTGATAGAAATCAGTGAAGAAAAGGAACAAAGTTCAAAACTAGAAAAGAGATGAACTTACCAATAAGGGACTTTGGTTCATGTCCCACCGGGCGTGCCAGAATGTAGATCAAGAATTTCGTGCTTGTTACCTGTCCAAGTTAATGCACCAAACTAAACACAAAAACCCTGAAAAACCTCAATGAAATAGATACCTGATGAAGATGTAGACGGATGAGGAAGTCGATGTAGATAAGACGGGCGCACACGAGCAATTCGCACAATAGATCCGAGTAACCTGCAAAACACCGGTGCTTGACAGAAAAAGATGGCGTTAGAAGATATATGGGTGGTTGTAGAGAAGCGGTCAGAAGCGATAAGCTTCCTTGGCGGATGTCGATCCCGTTTTCAATAAAGAAAAGCAGCATACATGATAAAGATGTAAATAAAGACTAGATTCT